>DWJH01000093.1:0-14928 GCA_018248735.1 Tagiades litigiosa | reverse complement strand
TGGTAAAGTTTATCATCATTACCCACAACAGACTACTAAGGTCTCCTTTTACGCTGAGAAGGTTAGACCATAATTATCCACGCTGACGAATTACGGGAGATTAAGTTCAAGAATATTATTACTTCTCCAACGTGCAGGTTATCTCATAATATTTTCCTTCATCGTTTCAGCTAGTTACATTTATCTTAACAACGCTACTCGGAAAAGTCATATTCTGGATATTGAACTAGACGCCAATACTTACTCATAAAACCTCACTTCGATATGCGCCATCCTTTCAAAGTATGTCATTGCCGCCGAACCATTTAGCGGCGCATACTGTATCTTGTACTGCTTAGACAGGTCATCCAGCGACTCAATAGGAGTATCCAAGCGAGACACAGTCAAGAAAGCAGCTAGATTTGCCGTGTATGATGCAATAATGATGAACCTGAAACACACTGCACGTAAGATTGGGGAATATTATTTTACTGGTACTTAATATTTTATGTTTGGAGTTTGAGCCGGAGCAGTCTACTATTTCAAAATCTTTAAGATCTTGTTTCTTAAATTTAAAGTTTGTTAAATTATAATCTTAAATTTAATTGGATTAATAATTATTTATCCAAACTTTGTCAATTAATGGGGTGTCCCCTAAAAGTATCGTACTTTTAAGCTATATTCCAATACGCTAAGGCATTTAAAACACATCTTGTAAAGTCAGAATGTGTCCTAGGACTTTAATAACAACGTAATGAGTAAAAGGCTGAAGTCATAGCCTAGTAGTGAATACTATTCCAGTTAGAAAGTCCATAGTAACAGGAAATCGATTTAATGAAGTACGAACTTTACCAATACCCTTATCTGTTGTAAAGAAATTTTTGTTCAATGTTAATAAAGGATTCATTATTTTAAGAGATCAGCAGTCCATTAAAATAGTCACCCAACTTGAACAAGGACCATGTCATGAGAATATTTGCTTACTTAAAATTAAACTGAAAATCTCTGATATATTTAATTTTAACCGACATCCCTAAAAGAAAAACGTTATCAATTCGACTGTATGTTTGTTTATTTTATAATCCTTACCCGAATAGCCACCAAGTCGCTGCAAGAAGCCGGCCAGATAGATTCTTCGGCGCTTCCCCTCCACCTTGAGGAGTTAGCGACGTCATACAAAACCAAAGACACTCTTTCAACGTGAACTCACGTTTCTCCTCGTCATCTTTATACTTCTCGCGGTTATTCTGGTAGCTGTAGGGGCTCCATTTGCCGAACACCCACATCAGAAGACTGTAATTTGCATTAAATTTCTAGATCAGTATACAATTATTATAATATTAAGGTGGATTCGAGAGTATTTGAGACTAGAGTTCCAAATACATCAAACGAATTATGTTTTTTTAGGTTTGTAACTTATTCCGCAAGCGAAGTTTTTATATATTTAATTCGTCTGTGCGTGTGTATGTGACTAAATGACTAAACGGCCGGACTGATTTTAAAGAATTTTTTTAGTGTGTTAAGGTGGATTCGAAAATGGTACAAATGGCGATAAATTGCGTATTCACTGTTTGTTTTCCAACAAAATAAAATAAAAATAATTATGTTCAATAATAAGACCTACAATGTCCTTTTACAGTACTATCTCTTGCAGATAATCATTTGGCAAAAACATAAAGAAAGAATATTCCATCTGATAACATGCAAGTTAAATTACAAGTGTTGCTATATTGAAATATAGTGCCTAGATTAGAGCCTAGGCTAGTAATTGGTGTAGCAAAATTCTATCGTTTTTCTTATCACACTTAAAGTAGGTATTTGTTGCCAGTTTTAAAATTTTGTGTCATGGCAATAGCCGTATTGTTATCAATGCCAGCTTGTTGCAGCGAAGGCAATTCAGTTATGGAGATTTTAACTGCTTACTTTGCAAATCACGACGGCGCGCAAAATAATTGAACGAAGTAACGTGTGACAATGAAATTTTCTATATATTCCTCAACGTTTGTATTACTCTTACATTTGATAGTTTTTAAGTAATAATTTCTACACAAAGTGATTAATAAACTTAGGGTACTTTGCATAACGACTTAGAACTTCTGTGAAATACACTTAAATATGTTTTGCATTATTTGAAACAAATTTAGTTGCACAAGAAGGTTACGCGCCGCTGTTTTAAAAAAAAGTAAGATTCGAACGCTGGCGCGCTGACGTGAGGATGGCGGGAAAAAAATAAAGAAAAATGGCGCCATCGGTTGATTGACCGCCGCATCGTTTACTTATGTTTTATGTTTGCGAAAATAAATTTCTGTTTGTTGTGACTTTGTTTTTAACATAATTGTTTTGATGTGGTCATGATTAATTAATATAGCTTAAAATTTAATTTCATTAAAATTTGTGTATAAAAGAAATGTGGCGCCGAAACTATGGATTAATATAGTCTTAAGTTGCAACTCACGATAGCGAATATATGAAAGAAAAATACGTACATGTTATTTTCATTCTCTGCTATAAATGTGTCATTGTGAAAATATAAAATCTGAACGTAGGAGGAAACGAATTGATTTACGACTACAGTTTATGGTTTTTAGAAATTATTCAAATATACCGACTTCTGTTTAAACTTCTAATAAGTTATTATGCGAAATTATATATAGGTCTTATAAATTATATATCTACATACCTATCTATATACGTAATTAAATTGTCACTGTAATCAAACTTTCAAAGGCGATACACCCGTATGAATTTGAATATTCCTAAAATAGCTACATATTTAATATTATACATACATACATTGCTCAACTTCCGATTGTATTTAAATAAATTAAAACACTTATTGAATTGTGACTTATCAGATATTATTTCAGTGAAAAATGAGAAAAATAAGTATTTTTTATTTGATATGATTATAAAGGACGAGTAGGAACCTACTTCTATAAAAAATAATGCTTTTCTAAGCGGTATTTCATTGTGAAAGTCTAGGTAAAACATACGATATATATTCTATACCATTCGGAGATAACGTATTCTGATAACAGTGAGAGAATTCTCAGAATTAGATAAACTTTCCAGAGATTATGTCAATAACAAACTTTTCACCTCTTTATGAGATAATTGTAAATCAATATACATTTTTTAAAGAACTTAAAATTGTTTTAGTTAGGTTAGGTTTGGAATAACGTATATTTATAAAATGTTTATGAAACGTAATATTAAAATATTTTTCTTATTATTTGGATAGATTAGATCAATACTTATTCCAATCACATTTGACCGTTTGAACTCTTAGTAGGTAGGTGACATGATTACCACGTTAGAATATTCGACCTCGTTCCGAAATCTGATAACAAATAATGGATTGGCTGAACATCACAGTATCGATCGTGTCATGTGAAATGTCAAGAATAACCGACGAACGACGAACGTCCAGGGGAACGGCGACTATATAATTACATAGTATATACCTACAATCTACATATGTATCGACGCAGTATGAAAAAATAATAAACGACAATGTGAGACTTATTGAACTGTAAAAATCTTCAGAATGTTATCAAAAACTGCTTCAATTTGTCTCTGTCTTTACCTATACTTCTATACTAAGATTACAAAGCGGAGTTATTCTTGTTTTGTATATTTGTAAACTCAAAAACTACTGGACCGATTTCAAATCTTCCTTCACCATTAGAATGTCACGTTATCCCAGAGTACGTAGGCTATAGAGTAATAAAGTATATAGTTTCCCTAAAGTTAAATAACGATGTTAAATTATAAGACGAGGGTAACAAATAAAATGGATTGCGATAAATATTTTGTTACTAGTGTCAGTTTGTTTTTATTTAATGAAAGCAGCAAAGGAACGTGTAGTTTACATAGTAATAATGAACACTGAAAACCACGACAACAATAAATCCTTTAAACATTTCTAGAATGATCATATAGGTAGACGCTGTGCTACTGAGATCTAAGTTAATCACCTATACTCTCATGTCAAACTCAAGAGTTATTAAACAGTAAAAATAGGTGGAAAGGGTGACCTTCCGTCTACCCGTGGCGTTGCTTAACTTGTCTGATCGGTTTAAATTCCCACACACCGCCAAGCTAATCCTATCGTCGACCTAATTTCAAACGATATATAGCTGTGTAGTTGTCTTCGCTCACGGAAATCTCTAAATAAATTCAATCCAAAAATATCAGACAAAACTATTTAGTAAATCGACGTTCATTTGTATAAATTACGTTTTCATTTGAATTTTAAACGAAATAAATGAAGTAAATATTACCACAAAAACGTTTATAATAAGAACAATGTATCGAAATTCGTAAAAATTGCTAACCTTGTAAAGAAATACGCTGCTAATATAGACAGCCATACGTCATTCTCCAAGACGGTTAGAAATTTGAACAAAGACGTTGGTGTTCGTGGAAGTTTCATCAATATCGTAATCCCGACCAAATCGTAATACGGTACTGTGAAGTCAATAACGTTTTCCCTCTCCGCCATCACAGATAATGAAGTCAGGCCTATGTCAGCTCTCTTTTCAATTAGCTCCTTCACAATACCATTCCAATTGCCGTTCTCGTCAATAGTGCCGAAGTTTCCATCGGGAGACAAGGTTATTTCGTAATCAAATTTAACGATTTGCCGTATTTCCTCTATTAGATCGATGCAATACCCTTTGAATCCCTTAGGTGCTTCGTCATCTCTTATAATAAATGGCTCTTGCTATAACAGAAATATTATAACGGAAATATCAGAGACCTGCGAGGTATTAAACGTACAACGTATAAGAAAGGCACACATGTTGGCGAGCGAATATAGATGCAACTGTTTACTCAAGTGATGTTGAACATATAGACAAATTTTTATCATATTACTATAACAATAGCAGGGTTCATTTACCTACCTCGACCGTGACAACTCGGTAGACTAACTGCGCGGAATATTCACTCATATTGTCTGGATCTGTCAGCAATAAAGGATTGGATAAGCCTGCTTTCCAGGATCCCAGGGAGCGACTGCCAATGGATGCCCCATCTTTGACAGTGACCGCTGCTAAGTCGGTACTGAATTCCATGTAACTTCTTCCGTTCATTGGGTTGTCTTCTGGGATGTAAAAAGGAGCATATGTTGGAGTTTCTTTTACCTGAAGTGCGACAATTCAATTTCATTGTGAAATATATAAGGATCGGAATAAGTAATCACCAATATATTAAATCCCTGCATTTATGGCATAAGTTTTATGCCGATCGGTCTAGTAGTTTTTGCATTATAACCGAATAAAAAAGCCAGTTATACATTTATAAGTTACTGTTTTCAAGAAATATCTACATAATTTATTCAGGTATAACAAGAGCGATCACAATGGAATTATACCAAAACAAAAATTAATGTGTGTTTACATTCCATAGCTTTTTGGCAACTGTAAAGCTTATACCTGTTGAGTGAGTAATCGCGTGTATTAGGAATTTTACGAGTCATTCGACATCTCACCTCTTGAAACGCTGTTTTAAGGTCCAAGGTCCTGTTAGGGGTATTCTTACCATCGTACTCGTCGCAGCTGATATATTTCATGTCGATTGGCCACTTGCCAGAATCCAGCAGTGATCTGGAAAATCAAATATACAACTCTCATGGAATATACCAGGTTATAATTAGATGGTCTAAATTAGCACGTGGTGTACTAGATCAGAAATAAGCGCACGAGAACTAATAAAGATGTTATATTTATATTATTACTTCACGGCTAAAAACGTCCTTAAAGACAAGTCGAAGTAAAAAGCTGATGTGATTTCTGGCTCGCCATTCATACTGTATGTAGTTTTAATTTTTCCTAAACGATCTCTGCTCTTAGCGTCTGGCGTCGGTCTCATATACACGATTGTGGCATCTTTGCAACCGCAACTTATGTCTCCTTTATCTAAGGACAAAGCGAACCAAGCCGTTTTTCTGCCGAAGTACTGATTTTCGTCGGCCGCGTCCAAAACATTCTTTATAGTTCTCAAGTTTCCAACGACGAAAAAGTTCACAATGTCCAGCTCTCGCAGACTCCTTAGTTGAGTTTTAATTTCGTCTTTACTGTAGCTCTTTACCGGCGTTATAACGTGGCGTGTTGGAATATTTTGTAGCAGAGATTTGTACTTGTGATCCATGACTGCAAAGATGAGTCATCAAATGAAATAGGCTGTTGATCATTTTACAAGTGCTTGCTAAATAATATTTACACAAATTATTACCGACCGAAGAATTCGTCGAAAATGATCGCAGCATTGGTAATGTCTTGCTTGGTGACAATTGCTCTTATGGCCTCCGGGAGGACGTCGGCGGGGGCCATGACTTGCAGAAGGAACTTGGTTTGATTGGCGTTGAGAGAGCGCCATTGTCGCAAGTCGCCCGCTTGGCCGAATGATCCAGAAATAGTTGGCAGGGCCAATGCTGCTGTAAATGACTTAATGGTTTCGGAACCGACCCCTGTCATAGTAAAATCGAGCACAACGTGCGGAGTTTTCTTGGCCGACAGCATGTCATTATATTTTCTGCAAACTGAAACGCACATGTGCAAAGCTGATTAACGTATTGAATTTGTTATACATAATGTTTGCAATTAAAATTCTTAGTGGCATGTCTGGTAATTGCTTATTTTTATTTTAGCGATATACATGACGCAAATTGATACTTACTGACTGTTAGGTTGTAAAATACCACTTAACCATTACTTACCATCTTCGAGAAATGCTTTTGCGTCAGTTCGGTTTCCCACTACGACTATTGGATCCACAGCAAGCCCCAGGCTCGGGTTTCGCCTGACATATTCTTTAGCCACCTCAAAGGACCTCTCCGCTAAAGCATTGTTCTCTTCATTTATTAATACTAAAAATTTAAATATAATGTAGGTATTAAATGAAACAAAACTAGTAAAAGTTTAAAAACATTCAGTCACGTACTTACAGACGTTAATATTTTGAGTAGTCTGCGAGATTGATAAGCTTATTAGCGAAAACAGAATCTGTGAAAAGAGCGGGAACCTCATATCTCTACAATATCAGCGCCGCGAAATGTTACAACTTGTGTATCTGTATTACGTAGGCCTGTTTATCGTTCGGCGACCCGACTTTGTTGAACGCTCACCGGCATTGTGACTGCCACATAGACACGTGCACGTATTGTGTACTGTCTAGTATCCAAGGTGATGCCCGGCCTTGATTCACCCTAAGTAATTGAAGCTATGCCTACTGTATACCTACTGTCCACACAACCCATTTGAGTGGCCATGTGTACTCTGAAACCATTTGTATCAGACATCAAAGGCTGCGTAATTGGATACATACATCAAACCGTCAGTTTCAGTTAGTATAACTAGAACCAACATTGATATTTTTAGTCCACATTAATGTTCTCAACAACCGATGTTATAGTCAAATCAAATAACAGACAGTCACTAAAAGCACTTTTTTTAGCGCGTACACCAAAACTTCTTTAAGAAGTCGTTAAAAAAACTTACTTAAATATAAAGAAAAACAAAAATAATTTTTGAACTATTATATTTATTGCCAGAAACGTTTTACAAACACTAAAAATCCAGTTTAATAGTGTTAAAACTTAACATACTTTCTGTATTCTGAAAAACTTTAATTGTATATGAAATACACCAAAAACGTGTTATTTGAGGCATTTATTGTACATCACAATATTTTCAGTCAATAAGCACAAAGACAATATCTATTTAGACTATTTTATTGCCAGAAACGTTTCACAAACACTAGGACACCACAATTTTAGAAGTAGTGTTAAAACATTACATACTACTAAATTCTAAATGTAATCATTGAATCAGATGACAAATTTTTAAAGATAATCAAAAAAATCAGAAAAAGTTAAGTCAAAATCTTAGTATAACATCCCTCACTCAGAACAAGTATTTACTTTTCGGAATAACACGAAGTTTTCGTCTCCACAAGGGTTATCTTACATTCGAGGATTGTATTCTATCACATAAATGAGAAGCAAAATAAATTAGAAAAAAAAACAGGATATAAGAAAAAGAAACAAAACTCCCATAGAATTATAAAATAGCACTTTACATTAGTATGTCAATATGAACTATCACCTTATTTGTCAACTTTGAACTTTAATTTTCATCTTAAAATTAGTGTTACAATGTGGACTGGCAGAGGGCGCGCGCGGCGCCCTGCTTACAACCGCATTCACATTGCAATCCGTAACCAAGTCAAAGGAATGTTTAAATGGTTAAGTAATAATGCCTATGAAATATATAAATGTGCGACATTTACTGCTAACTTAAATTTACAACTGAATTAATTATCTAAACACTTTAATTAATCTTAGTTTACCTAAAATCCTTGTAATCGGAAGCTGTTTATATAAATCGCGTCGTTCACAGAACGGCTTTCACACTGGGTGAATTAACTTTGGCAGTACTGGCGGTAGTAATTCCGATAACGATGTGCGTTAACTATCATCAATCCAATAACCCTTCTGAGGAACGTGTATCATGTACGAACTGTACGGTTAATATTTGTTTATCAAAACCATTATAAAGTTTGTTCCTTTGTTTTTTATTATTGTTTTTTATAGTCGTAAGGCGGAATTAGACGGCGGAAGCTTCGGTTTATCGAAGAACACTTAAGCCAATGAAAGTTTGTCACTTAGTTAAAATGTATCAAATAATAAGTAAATGCGAATTCGTATTGATGATATTGTAATTAGAAATGCATTGTCAAAATCATATTGTAAAAATTACAATAGTAGGTATTATAAATAATGATTTACGATTATACGAAAGAGCCAGAAACTGTCGTTTAATTCGGTCATACGTTTTATCAATATTTACTACAACATCCTTTGCATTATTGCTGTATTATATGTGTGTTATGTGTTTGCACTAAATTAACATAGAATAAATTAACTAGATATTAATAAAAATTACCACTATCACTAAAAGAAACGAAACAAACAATTTAAAGATTAAATATTTTTTTGTATAAAATATAATGTTTTTTCTTTATTTATTACAGATAATAATGTATTTTCATCACTTCGTTTAATGATTTCATTTAAATTAATTAAAGTATTTATTTAATGAAATTTAATAGTTCTGCTTCGTGCGCGACCAAAGGTTTAAGGTGTATTATTATTCATACATAGCTTTTGTGTTTCTTGCAAAATATTTGCGTTGTAAAAAACGTTCCTTCTAAAAGGTTTAATCTTAGGAAATCTTCATGCTCTCCATAACAGTTGTTGACATTTTATGGTTCGTCCAACATTGGTGATGTGTAAATTAGAATGTAAAGTTTTTATACATTGAAAGAATTTGGTTAACGACATTTTGAGTGATATTTTTCATTGAATTAACAATTATTTTATTGAATTATAGTGTAAATAAAAACAAAATGTCGTTTAAAACAAATAAGAAGCCTTTCATCATACATCTATGTGTAAAAATGTTCCAAAAATGTTTGATTATTAGTTCAAATAACAAGGAAACAATTACTCTAGCTCCTACGCAACATGAGCCCGAGCAAGAGGTGGTCAAGTGTTCGGTCTGGCTCGGCAACGCGTCAACTGCATCAGGATTCTACAGGCTCTGTAGTTGTTCCGGACGAAGGTATGTAGTTTTGTTTTGTTTATCAGTTTTTATTACAAACTCATACACATAGGATACCTTGTGTCGCGGTTGGCGTGGAAACATATAATGTATCACATCGGAAAGTGAACTTATTCTGTCACATAATGCTTTTTCTGGTCGGCATTAAAACTGTAGGCCTAGCACACTAACATCGAGAAGCTTCAATTTTATTCGAGATCAAGAAAGCTAGCTCGCTATTAGTCATTGCTTGTATTCCCGTTAGATTCTATTGGAGGAAATAGTGTGCGAGCAAAAACGATCCGCCGAAACCATCTCAAATTCGTAAAATTCTTGTCTTTAAATAGTGTGCTAGGCCCACTGAAACCAATGGTTCCTTGGATGTTAGAACCATCAGAAAGTTGGAGTCGCATAAATGTATATTTCCCACTGTTTTTTCTATCACGATTTGCTGTATGTGTAATCAGTTCAAACTATGCTGTATTTCAACCTTTTTCCGATAAGGTCTGTAATTAATCACCAAGCATTGCTTTACAGTGTATGTTAGTAGTTTGCTAATGAAGATTTCTAAGTTTAAGTATGTGTATGTAACTTTCAGAATCACTCATGGAATTGGAGGAACCTACGCTTATGGACGATATTCTCGCTGCTATTGTAGATTTCTTTCAAGTTCTGGTCAGGTATGTTGGACGAATTCAATACAATACAATATAATATAATAGTAATAAGGATTACTTGTAAGTGTAAATTAATAATTGAAGTGCCTATAGGCTTATTTTTTATTATAAAGTAGAATATTGGAACATTACGTAATTCCCCGCAGACGTCCACCTACGGGGTCCAATTGTCGTACCAACTCAGAAAACTTTGGCTTATGCACAACAACTTTGCTTAAGATCATTACATGATCAAATGCAAAGTTTACGATTCCATAAAGGACTAACAGACAGACAGACAAACATTCATTTTTATTTATAAGGTAATATAATAGATTAACACAATACTTATATAACTTACAATACCTTTGTTCTCAGATCGTCGTACATCGCGACGACAATAACAATGATGGCATGGAGCATAATGTTCCACTCGTGGCTTACATTCGTGTTTCTGATGTGGGCGAACATAGTGTGGCTCTGCCAAGACCAGCGCTCCTTTATGCTGAAGACCAGTCCCATCCTCGTGTGCTACGCGATGTTGCTGTTACTAGCTCAGTATATATACGGAATGAATCTGTACGAGTCCGAGCTGCCTTCTAATATAACGGTTAGTAATAGTCTTAAAAGGGTTCTCCAGTGATTATGGACGAAAGTGCCTAAAAAGGAGCGTTACCACTTTAATGCAAAGGTTTGCTTGCCTTACATCTTAATACATCTCTGCCGCGTAGCATGCTTTGTCCCGTTCAAGACGGTATCGGCTTTTCAAGCACACTTATAATAATGATGAAGTGATGTAAAAAGTAACCTGGTTGATGGTCGGCTTCATAAGACTTGAAGTGCATTTCTGCTGGTAAAAGTAAGATCCTTGCCATAAAGTAAAATCTTCTATAAGGTTACTTTAGAACTTTAATTATGATTTTTATATTTAAGTATTTCATTTTCCAGATATCGCAATATCTAGATCTAAAACAAAGCTAGCAAAAAGAAAAACAAATCTCTGTTAGTCTGTGTGTTTTGTTGCTGTAAATAAAATGACTTTCTTTGTTCTTTCTGTGTATCTTTCGAATGAAAATATTTTCTTCGTCATTCGCATCGTAGGAGGTAAACCTGCGGCAGATAGGCGTGGGCCGCGCGGACGGCGAGCCGTGCGTGCCGCTGCTGATCAAGTCGCTGTTCACGTGCATGTTCTGGGTGACGCTGCGGCAGCGCGTGCAGGAGATCCGCCAGCGGCGCCAGTCCGCCGTCGTCACGGACATGGCGGCGCCGCTGCAGCTCACCGTGTCCGCGGCCGCTAGTGGTCAGTACGATACTTTGTATTCTCGAAGATGATATCAATACTATGTTGTACTGATACTGGTATTGGTGCCGGTACTGTATTAGCTCTATACAACATTATATAGCTGGATAGTAACGTATTTGCGATTTTCACACCATTCACAAGGTGATTATACAGTGTTACATAGGTACTTCCTATTATGTATACCGATTTTTAGTTGAACTGTAAGCCATTAGTATTAAACAGGAACTAAGACTAAGCATTAGAACTATTAAATTACTCTTTCCAGAGACTTGTGTAAAATTTTATTGTAATTTTTTTTATATATAATATTATATATATTATTATAATGTAAATTATTGTAAAACTGTAATATTTTTATGAATTTACCAGGTCTAGCTGTCGGTAATGAAAATATTATGATTCATTCAATTGCTTAATGGATCTTCTAGAACTCGCCTAACACTCTATAAGCTACTGATTCTTCTATAATGCAATGATGTCACAATAACTTCTGTTCTACTCTCTTGCTCTAACTTCAATAAATTTACAACTCTTTTCTTGCTATTGAAATTTATGCAATTGTTATTTTATATCATGTCTTAAATTATATTTTTCCTACTTGGTCCACTCACTAATTCTGTCTTTTCTGTAACTTTCTTAATAATTATGTGTTTTACTTTTGGCCTTCCACTTTCTTTTAACAATAATATGGCACTTGAATAAGTAATACTCTTAAATTTTAAATATTACTTGAAGATTTAACAGATTTAACAAGATAAGAATACAAACTATACGAAGAAAGTTCCTGACTTGAATATTTATTTTTATAGACTCGTCAATTTTAAGTCCAAGCTTTTAAAATGTCACGTACCCCCAACTAAAGTAAAATTTAATTAACCATACTTAAGTTTTCATAATTAACGTTCTTATTTTCCCCTTTTATAATTGTTATTTTTACGATTGAAAATTATGTAATATTCCTTTTTCTATACTATTCTTGAATGCTTCTGTGGTAACCTGTAAGTGTAGGGACAGTTAGATAGATTGTTATCTTTCTAAACGTCTAATACTGAATTTAATAACCTGTACCTTATACTGATAAACCGATATAAAAATAATAAATAACGGTATCCGCAGTACTAGAGGCGCAGCGCGAGGACGAGAGTCGTTCGCGTCTTCTCCGCGTACTGGGCGAGTGGCTGCGCGCTGCGTGCGCTCGCTACTGGATCTACGTGGTGGTGATCATGCTTTTCGTGATTGGCATCACCGGAGACCGAATGACGATTTTCCGGATCATCTACATGTTCCTGTTCCTCTCCTTCATACTGATGTTCCAGGTGCGTTAGATTTGATGCGAGCATTTCTTTGAAGTTTTATATTGAAGTCTAGTGGGAAGCTGTGAATGTGTAAAGCGTTTTATTTGAAAAATGTTAACTAGTCCATACCCATAGTCCATACCCAGGTCCATTTGTGGTATATCACTGCCGCCTTAACATAGCCTTGGTTGGTTAGTATTTTAAGTACATATGTTGAGCCTTGGTTGGTTACTATATTAAGTACATATATTGATAATTTTACCTACTTTCTTATCTTTCACTGTGCTGCAGGGTAATTTCGCAATAAAAGTATTTTTGTTTCTATTATTGTTGTTCTCTTGCTTTACTAAAATGTTTTTAATCTGTTGTGTTTGTAGATAAGTTGGTACTGGTGGCGTCGTTTGATGTACGTGTTCTGGATAACGGTGATCATATATTCGATGATCAACCTCATACTCATATACATATACCAGTTCGACAACTTCTCCAAAACGATTGAAACGTATCTCATGATCAACGAGAGATTGTGAGTAGTACTACATATGTTTTTACATATAAATTATTATTTTATGAAGTTTTCGATTATTAAAAATTTGACTATTTTCTAGTTTGACTTCAGCCATAGCTTCGTTGCTAATACTAAAGACTATGTATCCTAGACTTACCGAGATTATAATTTTCAAACTAATATTATTTCCAAGAGTTACTCCTTACTAAAAATTGATATGTAAAGTTTGCAAACCAGCACTTCACTAGCATTTTTTTACAGAATACCGGTGCTTAGAAGTGAACCGATGATGGCTTGTGATGATGAAGAAATTTTAATGTCTATAATATCTTTTCAGGCAACACGATTTGGGTCTAGAGCCGTATCACCCAGCGGACCTTTTCGTCAAGTTGTTGACTCCTACATTGTTCCTTATAATAACTATTATGCAGGTGCATTACTTCCACAAAGATTTTATGGCATTATCAGACCCTAAGACGAGGTAAGTTTGAATTTTTTCTTAAACTCTCAGTATGCTTTTCTATTATCACATTGATTTACTCATCGCAGTACATCCTTCTTGTAAAATAATTTAAAAGTTAATGCGTATGTTTTCCTAAGTTGTAGATTAATTTCAATTTGTACAAAACCTCGCTCAGATTTCTTGTATAGCACGTCGTGAAAGTAATAAAGAATTGTGTTAAATATGATTTGCAGAACTATCTGTAACTAACGCTGATTAATTTTCTAGGACGAATAGCATAGCCAGGGAAGCGGAGTCCAGCCGACCCAGCCAAGCCGGAGCATCCACTATGAAAGATGATGTGAGTACTTATTGCCAATATGTTTTTTCCTGTCAAGTCTGTCGCTGTCAAGAAACAAAACCCTTGTTTCGTCAAACCATGTCCCAACCATTAGATCAACGTTGTCGCGTAATTTTGTATTGACATTGCAGAATTGAACTTTTTCCTGTATAACATATTGATTTTCGTATGTTTCAGTTGCCTCAGTTGCCGCTAGAAGAAGAACGTCCACCAGAGGGCGACTTGGCACCAGATTCCAGAAGCGACACGGAAGCTGACCATTCAATAGAAACTTCCTATACTGCCGCAAGACGCCCTTCTCATAGGTTTGTTTGAGTTTTATAATATGCAAGAAGTTAATGTCGATCATAGACCAGTTAATTTCTGTTGATAACCCGTAAGACTAAATTGGCGGTTTCGTACATAGAATAGTTAAAATTACAATATGACATTTACAGGTTTATCCCTCTATTATAAAAAAAAATCCCTTGATATTGTAGAAAAGCAATCGAACAATTAACATACACACATAAGATAAAGACGCTTCACGGTATACGATTGCTTTTTTATTTTAATGAGTGTTAAGTGACGGTTGCATCCCATTACATTTCTAAACTTCTAAAGCTTAACCTTAATTTATTTGTTTATTGGGTTGCCAACGGAAAGTACACTACAATTTAACACATAATAACAAACACAGTGATATATTTTAAGTGTCGATCCACTTAAAGGCGACCACGACTTCGCAATCAGAGCTTTAAATCATATATTAAACAGCTCATACTAAACTAATCACAAAC
>DWJH01000092.1:0-15013 GCA_018248735.1 Tagiades litigiosa | reverse complement strand
GTTGACATGGGCTGCAGTTGTCACTTAACATCAGGTGAGCTGCACGCTCGTTAGCTACTCTTTACTGAATTAAAAAAAAAAAACATTTTTGGTGTCCATACAAAATAAAAACGTGTTTGAACTTGTTCACAATAAACGGTTAACAATTATTTTACAATGTAAAATGTTTTTAAATAATCTGACTAAAAACTAAACAACCAAAAACCGAAAAACATTTTTAGATAATAATGGTGTGTGTCAAATACTCCTTGGCCGGAAATCGCACCCGAGACCTTTGATCCCTCAGACCGTGTACTACGAACAAGGATACGCAATAAGGAAAACATTTTGCGAATTCATGCTTAGTTGTTTGAACGAAATGTTGGAGTAAAGAGTTTTCGATCCGTGATAAAGGATTGTTTTGTTGTCAAAACAGATGTATTGTGAGAATGGATAGGCTGAATCAGTTGCGAGTCGACGCGGGAACCTCAAGGGACTCCACGCTCGACACGTCCTCGCCGGCCGATGCGTACGTGACTGCGAACGAGAGCTCCTCCAAATATTTCTCACTGACAGACTCCAGCTTTTCCATATCTCCCGCCAAGGAGGGGGCCATCAGTCAGGATAGTATTGAATCAGACACTGAACGAATAATATCAAACCTATCACCGATTCCTAAAAGTAATGAATTGGACAGCTTTAAGATTGGAGCACAGATAGAGGCGGCAAACATTCTTTCCGGAGGTGTGAACATCTTTGAAGACAATGAGAACTCGTACGATGAGGATGAGCTTGTAATAGATGATGCAGTGCAAGACGGAGAAGATAAGACAGAGTTGAAACTGAGTGATAACACTGAACTTCCTTTTGAGAAGGCCGATAGAGCAGCAGACAATGTGTTGGAAGATTCAGAAGCCTCTAGTCCAGGCAAAGATACAGAAGTGGTGCTACAAATAGATGGAAAGAATGTTGATGCGATAGATATTGGAAATGGCCTGTATTTGTATCGAAAGGATGGAGAGGAGGAGCTTGCTGCTGTTCAGATATTCGACGATGATCAGCAACAGCCGAATATCAAATTTTTGAAAGTGCGGTAAGTCATAAATGTTATGATGAACATGTATAGTAAAAGAGACTTAAGCATTCAAATCTACTAGCTATATAAAAATATGTTATTGTTTACTAGTCATCTATGACTGCTTACTTGGGTTAGAACCACAATCATGCTTGTGTGAGTTGTGTTTCAGTTTGAAGAGTGTAGTGTCAACATACCTCAGACATATAAGGTGACCAAATTAGACTTAAAGATTTCATCGCAACTGTGACCAGCTTACTTAGGGCATATTTCATATTTGAAGTGAATTGCAATTGTCATGGACTGCAGTTATCACTTATCACCAGGTGAAATGCACACTCTTTTCAGTAGAAAAGAATACAAGTATGTATCACAAATAACTTCTGCATACTTATTATCAAGTTATTATGTCCAAAGACACTAGAAAGTTGTAATAGTTACTACACCTTAATTGTATTTACCATACATTCTAAGTGTTATTCACTTTAATATGAATGATAATTACAATGTAAAGCAATCATAAAGCATATACACAAGCAATAAACCAAAAAATAACATGCTGACACTACAAAATTAGAATGTTAATGTATGTCTTTGTACTATAATACGAACACAATTCTAGTACATCAAAGTATATTTTATTCACATGTAGAGTTATTAATCACATATTTTGATAAGTGGTTTGAAATTACACTCATTTCTTTAATTCTCTGCTTTAATATATTAAAATACATTCACAAATTGCTGTAAAATACTATAAAATGAAATTTTGTCTGTACCAGTATTTGATCAAATGAATGGTTTTGATAAGAAAAGTCATCTTGTGACATTAAATGTTTATAATTACACTAATTGTTTTTTATCAGTATTTATTTATCTATATAAGTCAATACAGTTTAAAGGACTTATTTCACGTGTCAGACTTATTTGTTATAATTTTTTTTCATTCTTGTCCATGACAACTGTAACCCACCTCTAATAGAATGATTGTCCTATGAAAGGCTAGACATAGTGCGTTTCTACTCTTGACTTAGTTGTTTGCCTCAAATATCCTTGTTATTCCGGCACCCATATCATTTGAACTGAAACATGAGAGTTGCTTCACACCAGAAATAGCTGTGGTACTGACCAAGCCAAGCCTGGATAGATAGATATCTGTTACCACTTAATATAGGGGAGTGCTACTTGCTGATAATGCAGGTTTTCTGTCTGATTAATAACTTTATAACAAATATTGTTTACAATAATTTGTAAAACAGTAAAACCATTTACATTGATAATAAGAGTGTAATGTGGTCGAAATTGTGCTATGTTTATTGATAATAATGTGATGATTGCGGTTCAATATTTTCTTTGATACTGATAAAGTTTTAATATTTAAACAAAGGTACAACATTGTGATCTGTATGACACTTTTAAATTCTTTTTCTTAGTACAGTATTTTAATTATATAGTAATAATAAATGTCTTTTGTTCCACATCTTATATTTTCTTTTTAATTAGTACATTTGATCAGTCAGGCGTTCTGTCTTATTACCAGTTTTATTTCATCAAGCCATCACTTTTTTTCATTTGCTGTTTATTTAGCTGTTTATTTTTAAAGGTAAAGATTACTAATGAACCTTTTTACACACAATGTTTTTAGTTTTTAAAAATGATTAAAATGACTTCTTAATAAAAACATATAATTTGTCTGAAATAATGTTTTGCTCAAGTTTTAATTTAAAAAGTACCAATATAACTGATTTCAAAAATATAGTAACTTACTATAGCTTCTTTTTTTTAAAATAATAGTGATATTAACTTGTACCTTATATACTTATAGTATACAAAAAATGTATGCATGTCAATTTTAAATATGTGTAAATATAAATTTCAGTGAAAATGCTGAAGGAAATCTAGAAGTTTATGAAGAAATTGAAATAGAAGTCCCTAAAGAAGTGGTAAGTTGATTAGATATTGTAACTCGACCAACTGAATGTGATCTATTTTGAATGATTGTTGCTTTTATTATCTGTTTTAAACCGTCTTAGTGTGGTAATCTAACTTAATTTTGTTAAGTCAATTAACTTACAAGATGTGTTTCAGCTCAAAACAATTCTAAAGACTAAACTTAATACGGCTAGTTTTGCGACCATAATAAGCAATATTGATATTTCCATAAATTATTTTAAGTTCTGTTTAATTTCCACTTGGTACTGTTATAGCTTTTTGATTCCTTAGCAGTCATGTCAATACCATAATTTCCTTAATTTATATTAGTATGCAAAACTATATCTTATGGTTTTATATGTTTCATTACAGCCTGCACAGCAAGGGAAGTCTGTTAAAAATTCTACCCATATACCTGTCAAAGAAGTAAGTAAGGTCAGTGATCCTACTTGCAATAAAATTGCCGAGAAGAAAAGTCAAGTGCAGCCAAAAGATATCACTGTATGTGAAGTAGATTCAGAATTGAACAAAGATATTACTCAAATAGAATCCAAAACTGAAGTTAATTTAAATGGAAAAACAATGAAATTCAGTGAATCTCGAAAGTCTCCACTTGTTAGCACATTTACTCCCATGACATATCATTCAACACCTAATAAAGAGGGTATTCCACTTACTAAGACCATGGTAGATCTTCAGCTACATCCTAGCAGACATTCCGAAAATGTCAAAAAGACTATTGAAGTACATACAGACAACTGCAAGCAGAGACTAATGGAAACACCGAGTAAAAATAATAAAGATACAAATGAACATATCAAATGCTCAGAGATCTGTCCTGTTGATAAAGAACAATCCAATTGTATAAGCCCAAGTAAAACATGCCAAAATGATCAAGAAGCCAATAAAACTGATGAAAATCTGGTAATTGAACAGAAGTCTGATGATAAAATATCTATAAATGTTGCTGACGCAAATAGCAGTTTAACGAAAAATGCCCCAACGCAGTTTGATACAGAAAATTTAGGAAGTAATGTTGTACATGATAATAAGACTGAGATAAGTGAGATAGAAACGCCTAGCCAATTAGAAAAATCAAACGCTGTTGTAGAAGCTGAATGTATATTAACTATTGAAGATATAAAAGAACATAATAGGATGGAAAAAGCTGCAGATGATAAAGAAATAAATTTAGATTTATTAAAGGAGAAAGTAAACATTGATGATAAAATAAGTTCTGAAATAATTAGCGAAAAAATCACGCCCAAGTTAACAACTGATAACATTGGATCAAAAGATGTAGAAGAGAAATTACATAAATGTGTACAACCTGAAGACAAGGAAATGAAAGAGGACTGTATAAATTATAATTTGAAGAGTGTTAGTAAGTTCGACATAAATGAAACTACTCAACCTAAAAATATGCAAAACTCTGTAAATACATCACCGAAAACTTTTATCAGAAGAAATTCTGTAGATAAAAGCAATGCTGATAACGCATTAGAAAATTTACATAAGAAAGAAGAAAGTAATGATATTTGTGAAAATGTAAAAAATCACAAAAAATGTTCTATAGATCCATCAGAAACTTTTCGTGAATCAAAAAACGATGGTACTGATAAAAATATGAAAACTGAATTGAAAAAGCCTTTAGAAGTAGTAGAGTGTTTACCAAAAGACGTTGAACCTAAAACTAATAAAGAAGTAGAACAGTCTAAAACTGTAATGGATCAAAAATTGGACATGATACAAAAAAGTGAAATAAAGAAAAATACAGAAGAAGAAGAAGCAAAAAGTCTTAATAAGGTATCGGACAATACACAAAACATGGCAAAAATAGGCAGTGTAATAGAACAGCCTGAAGGTGAAACTATAAATAAATTGAGAGATAATACAACTGTTAAAAAGAATGATGATAGTTTGTTAAAACTACCAGAGGAATCTGTCAATATGGTCCAAATTGTAGCTCAGGATATTAAAACGAAGCCTTTTACTATATTAGATCAAGCTGAGAAAGTATCTATTGTAAATTTACCAAAGTACGCTGTAGAAACTAATTCCAACACGGATATCAATCAACCTATAAATGAAATCGTTAAAACAAAGGAGCTTATGAAAGTTAATAAAATCGATCACGATTCTCAAAACAAAATAAGTAGTTCTTCTGAAGGCGCCACAAAAGATACTGCTGGACAGTTAAATGAAACAAAGATCGTAAATTCATCCAATTTAGACACAAAATGCACGACCAAATCAACAAATCCTGATGTTAACTCTGTTAATTCGTTGCCGATAGTAAAAACAAATATTATTCCGGTATCAAACAAATCAGAAAGCATGACAGAATCTGCTGTGGTGACTGAAAAACCAAGAGATACTTCACACATTGTTGATTCAAAAACTAATCTTATTAGCCAAAATTTACAAAAAGATGATGACCCAAGTAAAAAGGACGTCAAAAAAGAAGTAGTGAAATTAAATAAAAATACTATTACCAAACCCATCAACAACAATAAAGCGGCAGTTCCATTTGGTATGTGGACTGAAGCTCATAGACAGGAATTTTTAAATAAAATCAAAGAATCAAAGGTACCGACAAACACTTCAAATACCAAGCAACTGAAGCAACCAAATGATTTAAATAGGCGAGATGTTCTTCAAAAGATTGACAGTCAGAGACAATCTAATATTGCATCAATAAAAGTTCAAGAACAAAGTTCTATAAATAAAAATAAAAACGAAACCGCAGCTTTTGTAAGTAAAACAAATGTTCCTCAAAAAGAAAAACCTAAGGATAAAGTGTTTGCATCAAATTCAAAAGCAGAAGAAAGTGTTTCCAAACCTCAAGTTGACAATGAAAAAAGAATGACACCAAATGATCAAATTGTGGATAACAATCAAAATACACCTTTAATTACCGTGGATAAATCTAGCATTGGTTTGAAAGATCTAGTTCGTCGTAAAGGATTGAATACACAACATTTAATAGACAAAACTGTTGAGGGTATTATAAACAGAGCAGTAGGTGTAAAATTTAATCAAGATGATTCAGAACAAAATACCGAGTTATTGGAAAAATCAAAAAGTACAGGTTTCACACCTGTTTCATTAGACGAAATAGAATCTAAAATGAATGAATTACATGGCATTCCGTTCGTAGAAAGGCCTCCTCATGAGCTTCCGAAAGTATTTGATGTGGAGAACAAGACTGCTGTCCATGATGTCCCAAAATCGAGTGTAACAAACAAAACACCTAAAATTACACCATTCGCTAATAAGCCTGAACATACAAATGAAAAAAATGTTCATCAATCATCTGCTAATCGAGTAGTTGATGACTCTGAAGAAGAAATCATTGAACATGAACCTATAACAGGAGATAAAGAATTTAACCTCAAAAAATCACATGCACCAATAAAAGATTCATTAAAATCCCAAGAAACAACTCCTCTTGAAATAAGTGACTCTAAGAAGGAATCGATTATTACTGAAAATGATTTCGATAAATTTGCCAGAAGAAATTCAATTACTTATGAAAACCGTCTCACTGTTAATTTCGACAGTAAAGAACAACCCAATGTGGTGCACACTGTAGTTGAAAAGGAAGTTATACCAAAAAAATTGTCAAGAAACGAAATTATGCTGGCAGAATCAAAAGCTAAATCGAACAAACACTTAGCTATGCGTCATAATAATCTATCTAGCAAGATTCCAACTTTAGTAAAGACTTCAACTGATGAAGATTCATTTGGTAAAAACTATCAATCTAAAGTTCAAATTGCATATCAGTCTGTAATGACAGCAAAGCGTCAGCAGGAATGTCCAATAACTATTATTGAAGACAAACCAGTTAAAGTGGTGTTTATGGATTCTAATCCTGATTTTACGCCACATCAGCTTAATATTCAGGGCAAGGACTTATCACCTTCCAAAAAGTCCTCAACAGATTGGGATAATTTCATGCACAGTAATTCTGAATCATTGGATTCAGATATATTAGAGGTTAGCTATGATGCTAAGTCACAGGATGAAACGAAATTGAAAAGCAAACATCAGAGAAAACAGGTTTTAACACCTGTCGAGGCTCCAGAATTGGAACTTATAGAGCCAGCTGACTTAGGTATTGTGGTTTCACCTAAAAAGAAACGTAAAATTGATGAAAATAAACTCGAAAAAAATAGTAAAACGTTGGTTCCAAAAAAATCATATGTACTTAATCGTAATATTACCACAGATGATACATCATCAAAACCTCGTGATTTGACAAAATCTGCATCGAAAGATTCAGACACTCAAGATGAGGTGTTTGTAAAACATTCTTCGGGCGCAATATCAGCAATTGATAATCTCGTGAAAGCTGCAGAGCTACTTGAAACACAATCTGAAATCAAGCACACATTACCACCAAGTGATCAAAATTCTCCTGTTCAGCAAAACACTCCAACAAAGAGAGGCCGAGGCCGGCCTAGAAAATATCCACTTCCAGATCAAGGGTCTGAGAGTAAGAGTCCGAGTCCTGTTAAAACACCTACTCCACAAAAGAAACCACGGTTAATAGACGCTAAGATTCCAAAACATGAAATTGACTCAGAAGATGATGATACTAGCAGTGACGGTGAATTAGTGAAAGAAAATTGGACCATGGGTAAAATAAATGAGAACATTGTATGTCCAATTTGCAATAAATTGTTTCGATCTGAAAATGTTGTGTTCAAACACGTAAAGCATTGTACAGGCCCGTCCCCAAGTAGATCTGATTCTGATAAAAGAAGTCCACGAAGAATGAGACTATCGCAGGACATAGATTGGAAATCTGATGACAGTCAATCAGATAGCAACGACGGCGATGAAATGAATAAACCAATAAAGAAAAGGAAATCTAAAGAAAAGAGATCATCACTTGATGAAAAGCATGAAATTATTGTCATAGAGGACACACCTGTGAAAGAACCATTAGAAAAATGCGACAAATCAAAACAAGATTCAAATGAAACGATAAGGAACACAAACGTTAATAAAAACAACAATCTAGCATGTGAAGTTTGCGGAAAGACATTTAGACAACTGTCTTACCTAGTTCACCATAAATTGCAACATAAGAACGTAGAATCGAAGAAAATTGAAAGAGAGCAAGTGCATAAATCACTTTTTAGTTGTGAAATTTGCAAGAAAGAATTTAGAAAGCTACACCATTTGGTACAGCACCGCATAATTCATAATCCTAATTCAATGAGTTCTAGGGTGTCACGTAGGAGTTCATCAGAGCAAGGCGAAAGTAAAACTGTAAAGGAGTCCAAGTTGGAAGACCAAAGTGCAGGGTTTAGATGTGAACCTTGCGACAAATCTTTCAGAAAACTACATCATTTAGTAGAACATAGGGAAACTCACAGGGATAGAGAATCTACTACTTCTGTAGACGCTACAAAAGAAAGTCCACTGTATAATTGTGATGTTTGCAAGAAGACATTCAAAAAGCTGCAACATTTGATTGAACACAAGGAATATCATTTAGAAACCAGTTCAGAAAAATCAGACGACAAAAGTGTAAAGAGTTCTCTGTCTACTAGGGATATTATACATGAATGTCCGTTGTGTTATATGGTGTTTCCAAATGAACATTCATTAACCAAGCATAATATAATATGTCAACGTAAGAAGAAGCAATCTGCAGCAAAGCAAGCTAAAAAAATTGATGAAGCAGATGTAGATGAAGAAAAAACTGCAGGTGAAGAAGAAGCAGAAACAGATACCGATACGTGTGTAATAGTTGAAGATGTGTCACCCCCTATAACAGAAAGTCGGGAAGCAATCGAAAAAGTAACACCTAAGCCCGCAGAAGTAGAACAACCTAAAGAAGTTCAATCTTGTAAAGAAATAAAAGCGCTAGAGGAGGACTTGCCACTTGTAAAGACACCGATCGTCATAAAAGAAAAGTGCACAAAAGAGAAAGAAGAAGAAATACATGAAAGCGATAAGCCGTTAAAAGTTAAAAACCATGCTACCCTGCCGGAACCTGTAGAAGTTACTAAGATAACAGATGTACCGTCGCTAAAAAAGAAGCTTCCAACAAAGGATAAAATAGGCGACACGGTGACAAAAAGAAAGAAAACCACTATCAGTTCATTCTCCGCTGTATCTGATTGTGAAACTGTGGATTTGAGCGATGACGAGGAAATAAGATATATGATCAACCCAGATTTCGTGGACGAGTCCAGCGAAGGTAAAATGTTTATGAAAGTGCGAGCTATGAAACGCAACTCACTGCAGATTGAACAGCCAAAATCCAAAGCTTCAGTGAAGAGAAGTACATCTTTGCAGCATCCTCCCAAAATACCTCGCCTCAAAGTGAAGCAGATTCCACGTAAGCCTATAAACACGAACTCGACCATCAGAAGCACTAAGACGACCTTCGTAGATCCAGTGCCATTGACAGATTCGGACGATAGCGATGTGAAGTACTCCTTCCCTGTGACCGTTAAGAAAGAAGTGGATAAAAATGAAAAGAACGCGAAGAGGCAGACATTTGTAGCAAAGCGGAAGTCTCTAAGCAATATCGCCAAGAAGAAATCGCTAGGGAAAATTATGAGACCGTCGCCGGCCAAGCAGATTAGAAAGCGTAAGTTTTTATTGTTATAATATTACTTTATGTAGACTTTTGCCGATATAATTACCAAAGGGGTACACATTTTTATTATGGTTTTATATAGACATAGCAAGTCATCTAATGCTAAGTGGCCACTGCAACTCAAAACAATCGTTACGTAGCTTATTTGATGTTTTATATCACTTTAAATACATTTAAACATTTGTAATGTTTTTAACACTTTCATATTTTTTGTTTACTAGGACTCTTCTGATAAATAAATTCTAATAAATTGCATAACAACTTTATACTAACTGGCACCAATACTTTTTTTATATCGGCGTTATATATGAAGAAACCAAGTGAAGCATGGTCGTTTATTACTTTCATCGCTACTTGAAAATATTCCAGGTTCCACTCAGGTGGATCTCCGGTGCGACTGCGGTCAGCAGTTCAGCAGTGCGGCATTACTGGCGCGCCACGCCGTGCTGGCGCACACGCCGCCGCGCGTGCGCCGCCGCCGCTCGCCGCCCCCCGACAAGCCCACACAGGTATCCAAGAAACCCAACACGGAAACCGTCAAATCCAACACGCGCAAGTCCAGCGTCAGCGGCGCCGACCCGAAGATAGCCGAATCCAGGAGATCCACCAAGACCGACCCGGCCGTGGAAAATGCTAAGCCGGCGAAACGAAAATCCAGCGTCGGCGCTGCCGCGAAGGCAGAAGTCAAGAAGCCCGCCAAAGCTGATGCTGGCTGCGAAAACACGAAGACGGGGACGCGGAAATCCAGCGTCACTGGTGATGCGAAGATGGCCGATTCGAGACGGTCCACCAAAACGGACTCCGCCAAGCAGGACTCCAAGCCGGCTACGAGAAAGTCCAGCATGACAGGTGATACTAAAACTGAATCGAGGAAGTCTGTGAAGCCGGAAACCCCCGCGGGCGCTAGGATCGGCGTCGCCACCCGAAAGTCCAGTGTCACCGGTGATGCGAAGGCAAGCGTCGCTCGCAAGATTCGCAGAAGCGCCCCCACGCACAAGGGTGTGCCCGTTCCCGAGAAGATGAGGAAACTCATGGAGAAGTTCAAAAAGTAGAAGTCAATACCTCCACGAACTATTAAGAATCGATGCGCAGCAACCGTGGAGCCGTGAAGAGTTCGCGGGTCTCTACATGATTTGTCCAACGAGAGAGTAGTGATTTCGGCACTCTCCCGGGCTTTCAATGGCACAAAATGCAAAGTGGAATCTCGAACATCTGTCGTGCTAGTGTATTTGAGATGAGGCTGTTCGGCAACGGATGTGACGTTGCCGGCTGTACCGTGATGTGCGCAGAGCGAACTGAGTAGGTATATGGGACGTTTTGACTCGGCATGTTATCGGGCTAGTATGGTAGGCAAATCGCTAGAGGGTAGATGATATCACGCATCACAAACGCTCACAATGACGTAACAAACGGACCACGGTATTTAATAGGATATATTTTTACATATATGGCGAGTTTAAAATACGTCGTGTTACAAATATTTTTATTGTGAGCCGAGGCGTCGGTCGTGTCTACAATTGTGTACATTCACGGACTTAAATCATAAGTATATTTTGTCAATTTGTTCTAGAGTTTAGATATATATATTATATATATTATAAGAGTAATTATTTATATTGTATATTGTTTTAAGTGACCCGATATTCATTTCCTTCTACTCTGTCAACGGATTCTGATAATCCGACAAAATGTTCAAATTGAGTCATTATGTAAGTTTACAAAACTCTTGGTGAGGTGTTCTATGATAGCTTACCTTACATATAAATGTAATTTTTAGCTATACCGTATCAGCAAAGTTATTTTTGTTTAATTTTTAATTTGCATACTTAGGTAATCATTTTGTTCACCGCAATTAATTCCAAAATCGCCTAATAATAATTCTTTCATACAATCCTTATTGTTTGCAGTTTTTATTTTTCATCTGTCAAACGCTATGAACCTTAACCAATTGTAGAAAGTTTGTAGACTTGCATTTATTATCTCAATAACACAAGTTATAGAATAAAAAATGTCCGCCAAGTGCAATTCCAGTTAAACTGCCCCCCTATCCAAATTGTCCCTGTCGATTTTAAAAATTGTCAGGGTGTTTCAAGTAAATAATGTAAATTTTACAACCGCTTTTGTTATATAAAACAAATTGGACATATCCAATATAATTACTCTTTATATTTTGTAAATTAATATATTAAATGCTAAGATTTATAAAGTTAAACAATTTCACGAGCTTATAGAGACCGTTATTTTGTTGATCGACTTAGTTTGACATGAATCAGATGTTGCTGTAGGCGTAAGTCCCGGAGTCCGGTAATATCAGTTTCCATATACCTATCGCTTCGTAGTATGTTTTACAGTACGCCTTAGAAGGAATCGGACGTAATCATTCGTTTCTTTGCTGACATTTCTAGGATAATTCCACGTGTCACGAAATCTAAATTTAGATGAAATATATTATACTTGAAGTATGTAGGTGATAGACCAAAAAGTACTATTTTTTAAATAAATGTCATAGTTGTTTATACACTGCGGGCGCGTTGTAACCTCAACAGTGGATATAGTCAAACGTTTGTTCGATGAATACATAGGTGCAGGTTTTTTTGTAGTGAACTAGGACCAAATTTTATTAATGTAATTCTGTTTTTTCTTTTTGTATTAAGTTAAGTTGCGTATTCACGAGAGTTTTATCACGGGATGCACATTACAATGCGCTGTGGTGTGGTTGTACGTCACTACCGGCAACCAAGTGGGTGTGCGTTCGATGTACGTTGTTTTTAATATTAAATAATTTTTATTAAAATTCCGTGACTAACTAATTTTATTTTGTAACAAAGAGTTTTCTCGTGAGATTTATGTTCTAGGAGCATTTAACGTGAAATTTTATAAATGTAGATATCATTATTTTTCATATGATGCGACTTTGATTAATGGGTTATGAATAAAATGTCGAAAATTTTATGCTGTTTGTTTTCCAATTTGGCTGGAAGGGTTGCAAAATATTGTTTATTTTATAAGAATATATTTGTAGTTATAATTTTTGACAATAAATATATTACTTAATAAAAATCTAGTACATTTGAAATTCTTAACCAAAAATCTTAAACAAGCTATAACTATAATAACATCCTTATTAATTACATAACATACACATTATATAAAAGCTCACAGATCATTTTGTTTAGCTTGAGCATAGAATGAGGGGATGCAATTGATATTTCGATGGTGCACAAGTCATTCGAACCGGTATTAAGTTATTACAAGATTGGTCACAAATACATTGAACTAAGGATTAACTATAGGAGGCAAAACACTAGTAGATTTTGATACGAATCTAGCCTCTTTCGCATATGATATCTACAATGCTCGGCTCCATCAGCTGAGGGTCGACACATCGCAACTGAGCGGAGGACAGCGCGTCCTCCAGCAAAGCATTCAATAGCCGCTCATCATTCCCCATACACGAGAGCCGCTGCTGTAGGAAGTGCACGTCCACTTGTAGCTGTTGCAAGCCGTGCCGGCTGAAGGTGCGGAGTCGGACGCACTCGACCAGCGCTTTTAGAGCTACTTTCAGCGCGCCGTTGGACAACGCGGCGCGGTCTGCACCTGCCGGGCTGAACACTTCAATTCTCTCGGAGAATAATCGGTTTATAGGCGAGAAGGATGACGGCGCGCGCGACCATATAGTTCGGCGGCTGGAGTCGCTCGAAGGCTTCACACTGGTCGGAAATAGCTGTGACGCAGCGCTGTCGGCGCTCGCCAGCGTTTCCACGACTCTCCGGCACACTGCCCTCGGGCCGCGTGGCTCGGGTGCTCTCAACCAATCTCGGGCCAGCACTGAAACTCGCAGCATTTGTGCTGCTGTTTGACCAATAAACACCACCTCTGAATCCAAAGCGGACTGTGCGGCTGTTGAAAGATGAACCATCACTGCATTGGTATCCCGGTTCTCAGTTGATAGGCCAGGAGCTGCTTCCTCGAGTAGCTTGTCAAGATGCTTATTGAGAGTTGACACACCACTTTCTTGCAATTCCAAACACAGCTTAGCTAGAATCAACAGCAACTCAAAGGGAATGTTATTAGATGTTTGTATGCGGGACATTTTCTTCACCATATCGCATAGATTTATAAGTGTCTCCGTAACAACAGTCCAGCAGCTGCTGGCAACTGCTTTAGCACACCACGGTTTCAGTCCAAAGGATAGATTGTTCTGTAGAAATGCCATTAAATCTAAAAGAGATGCTTGGATTTTCTGCATCAAATGAACTTGTAATGAACTGAGAATGTCTTTTAAATCTGCAGTCTCTGTACCTTTGCTGGCAAGGGACTGTCTCACTCTCATTAGATTTTCTTTAAATTGGGTTTGAATACTTTGATACTGCATTGTCGCCTTATGATTTATACATTGAATAACTACATCTAGAGCTTTATTTGATATTGTATCACTGGAAAGTATCTCTGACATTGCTTGCAACTTTCTGAAGAATTTATCCAAGCCTCTTATTAGAATCTCTGTGCCTGCATTGTCTGGCCTTTTGATGACCTCTTCAAAAAGATGGAAAACCTGTGACATAACTTTATCAGCAAATTCTGGCAAGTTTGTGTTATCTCTGTCTTGAAACATGTCATGATAACATGATATGACTATGCCCAAGTCTGCTAGTAAGGTGTTGTTGCATTTCTCTACCCATTCAAGGATGTCTGTGCTGTCAACCATATCACTGAGACCAGATAGGTGTTGATCAAGTCTGCTTTCTGAACAACTAAGAAATATATCTTGTAATGACTCATCTGTTTCTTGCAGCTGTCTCAGGAGCCCAACACTCTCTGCCAACTCTGAGGCAGAAGTATTGGGACTTAACAGTCTTTCTCTTAACGTTTTCTTCAATCCATATATGATTTCAGAACACTCAGCCTGAATACTTTGAAAAGAGGGCTGATTGCCATATTTTTGTAAAACCCGCTGGGCGTGTGTATAGTCATGTACTGCGTCTACGTAACGGCACTCTTCTATGGCCTTATTCAACTGAGTTGGAAGCAGAAATAGAAATTGCAACTTATCCAACAACTGTCGAGTACCACAAAGTCTGTTAACATTTGTGCCGCTTTCTTTGAGAGATTCTGATATTTGCGAGCTAAATGTTGTTATTTTATTGATGTTCTCGCTTAGTTTATTCATTTCCTCCTGCATAATTTGAAAGTCTGAACGCATTTTGCGCACGGTATCCGTTGCGGATATGAATTTGTTATAATTCTCGTAAACCAGTGTTTGCATTTCTGATTGTAGAAATTGACATTGATTCACTACTTCTGCCTCTTTATCCATGACCTGTCTCAAGCTTGCACATTTCAAAAGCCCTTCGAGATACATTTCCGAGTTGAAATTACTTCCATCGATGTTAAGAGGATTG
>DWJH01000091.1:0-15071 GCA_018248735.1 Tagiades litigiosa | reverse complement strand
GCGACCTACTTGACATTTATCTTTTTTAACCGACTTCCAAAAAATAAAGAGGTACTCAATTCGATTGTATGTATCCTTTTTTATATACATAGGTCATCTATGTATATAAAAAAGATAATTGTTTACTTTCTCATCACATTTATTAACATATAAATAAATATAATATAATAAATATAGATAAATGTTTATTATTATTATTTATTTTTTTATTTTATTTTCCTTATATACAAACTCACACAATGTCTTTATTATATTTTATGTGTCATTCCAATGTATAAGCTGTATTATTGTAAAGTTTCATTAAAATCCGTTGAGTAGTTTTTGCGTGAAAAAGTAATAAAGATAAATTAAATAACAGTAAAACCGACGTTGTTCTACGATCCTGACGAATCTATAGTAATATTATAAAGAGGAATGATTTGATTGTTCGTTGATTGTTTGTTTGTTTTTTGTTTGCATCGAATTGGCTTCGAAACTACTGGGCTACACTATCACCGGGTGGTTTAGGCTATTTATTACTTTCAAAAATATTTGAGATCCTTATTAAAACTTATAATTACTTTTTTTAATACCTTTTTTTTAATTTGTATTTTTCCAGAGCGCTCGGCACCGCCGCCTCAGTGGCCTCCACCGCGGGAACAGATTACAGATCCAAGAAGGCCAAGGGTGACATCAAGAAGAAGGGGAAACACGACCCATACGCATATCTACCACTTTCTAGGAAGAATCTTAACAAGCGGTAAGAATTTGTGATTTTGTAACCCCTCCCCCTCCCTTGTCACACTTGATCACATAGTCGAGACCCTCCCCCTCTTTAGTGTGAAGACGCAAGTTTTGAATATTTACATGTAGAAATTATGACCCGAGTTTAGTAGTGGAATATGGATTGTTATATTTTTATTTATTTTTTGTTTTCAGGAGAAAAACTGTGACGTCCAAGCAATTTAAAGGCGTGGTGAAAGCGAAAACTAAAGGTGTTAAAATTAAATCTAAGAAAAATAAATAATTAGACCTATTTAAATAAAGCTATGTTCACACATGTGAATTTAGTGGATTTGATGTGACTGGTTTGACGAATTTTTTTCGTCCGTTAAATGCTAAATGATAATAAAAATGTTGTTACATTCAAAATGTCATTTAAGTAAAATATATGAAGTTCTTTTTTTTTTTGTTTAATAAAAATTAAATGTCGCTGGATAGTGTGGACGTGACTTAATGTTATGATAGAACTTATTTATATTTTAAGTTATATGTGTAAATTTATTAAAATCTCATGAAATATTTTTTTCTTTTATTTATACATCCCCAATAACACGAATAAATGAATTTTGCTTAAAAAAATCTGAATACAAACACAGTTATTTACAAGAACTTTAGCTAAACTGATTTTAGAAGTAACTTTGCTGGTGTAAAGAAAATACTTTTTTATAGAAAATACTAATGTTTAGTAAGATAACCATCGTTTCTATTTTTTTTGTTTTGTGTGAAATAAATTAATATCCACTTCAGATTTTTTATATATGCCACCAGATGATAAGTGGTCACCGTTGACTAGAAACTCTTCGAACAGTTGCGGTAGAGTCTATCCAGTATACAGGGTTATTGCCAACACACCTACGCAATTAAGTTCTTGAGTGGTTGTGTTTCAGTTTAAAGGCTGTAGGAGCCCGAATACCCAAAATATTTGAGGTGAAGTATACCGCACGCTGAAGCAGCTCTTGTGAGTTGAGTTGTACTTTAAAGGGTGTGGGTCACCGCATACCCAGAGCATTTGAGGTGAAGTGTAACACACGCTGAAGCAGGCATTGCGAGTTGTGTTTCAGTTTAAAGGCTGTGGCGTACGTGTGTATATATTCAAAATAAGTGACGTCAAATACGTCACAAGCAACCTGCTCTATTACTGGAGTATATGACCAACCCACATCTCCAAAAAGGCTATAGGAGCCCGCATACACAAGATATTTGAGGGGAAGTGTAACGCACGCTGAAGCTCTTGCGAGTTGTGTTTCAGTTTAAAGGGTGTGGGTCCCCGCATACCCAGGGCATTTGAGGTGAGACGTAGCATATTGAAGTATAGGTATCCTTGTTCTATTGGTGTGAGAAACGTCACCATTAGTAGGTACAGTACTTCCGACGTGTGTTCACGTGATAGTAATAGGCAGTTGCAATCAACTTGTCAGTCATTGTCATGAGTCGCATTATGCGACACTGAAAATAGATGTTTGAGCCTGAGAACATCCAACAATGTCTAACATGCAATTATTTGTAACGAGTAGCAAACCAACATGTATTTGAGATAATGTTAATTAACAACTGCATCTTATAACTGTTACCCTAATCGAACAGGACGCAGGAGGACGAATCGAACAGGGGTTGCATCCGATGTCGGCTTAAAAGTCTCTAGGACTACCTACACCTAAAAGGCCCTTTTAAGGACCGGAAAAAAGTATTTTAGATATACAGGCACCCACAGCCTTCGAAATAAGAGTCACGGTTGCTACACAGCAAAATTACTGATCTTAACTTTAATTAACTTAGACACGATAAATTGAAATTTTACACCATGTTGCCACCTACCGCTTTAAGTAAAGAAACCTACGTGTGATCATAACGGGATTTTTTGTTATAACATTACCATAAAAATCAACCGTGACCTCAGCAGAAATGAAGTGAGCAAATGATTATTAATTAACAAGCAGATAAGGCGGCATCTCCCACCTATAGCACACTAAATCAAGGTTGAAAATGTTTATCGCCACAATTAAGTTAGCTTTTTTAAAATATATAAGTAAGTCGGTGGCTTCATTCTTGGTATTTCGTTTAAGAGGCAATAACTTTATAAATTTACTAGCGGGTCGCCCTGGCTTCGCACGGGTTGTTAACCAAAATTATAAGCTTTAGTAAGGATCCCTAATTTTTTTAAAATATAATATAGCCTACAGTCTATAGCCTTCCTCGATAAATGTACTATCTAACACTGAAAGAATTATTCAAATCGAACCAGCGGTTCCTGAGATTAGCGCGTTCAGACAAACTCTTCAGCTTTATATATTAGTATAGATTTACACGGCTCTGATGGTTGTAACACAGTCTGATGAACCGAGGGTTTCGGGTTCGATTCCCGGCGGGGGTGAATATTTATTTCACAGATAAATGTTTATTTGCCGGTGTTGGGTGGTGTGTGTTGTATGTTGTCCGTGCCACCCGCGAAACAGGGAAACCTAATGCGGGGCGTGTGTAAGCGTTTTTATTATTTATTACTTTGCATTGTAATACTGAAGACTTTATTGACGGTCTAAAATAAATGAAAAACAACTCGCTTTAAAATGGAATATTGTGTAACTTTTGAGAAAGCGATAAAAGATTTGTTAATAAATATGTATTGCTTATATTAAATGATAGTGTTTAAATAATACTAATTAATAATGGAATATAACTTACCACTTTTACGGAAGCCGTTTGATAAATAATGTTTACTCGTATAGTAATTTATTAGAATCTGATTGGAAATTTCTTCGTGAGTTACAAGTTAGAACAAAGACGTCAATGGGGCTAGATTAAACTTTTTAGCTTTGATACATATTCCGTGTCAGGACACGAGGTTCGCATAAAAATGCCAGTTGCGGTTGACGGTACTTTATTTCCCACACACACTTAACCCTCCCCGGTTCTTCGGGTCATATTGACCCAAACAACTTAATTCATTCTAAAAATCTCAATTACTCAATAATTTCTATAGACTTCATGACAACTATTTATTAAGGTATTCACTACTCATTAGCGTTGAAAAATTATCATAATATTTATTACATTTAGAACATGATTTTTTTTTACTTTTCGGTCAATCGGACCCGAGGGCCTTAAGTGTAATCTGTATATGAGGAACCGAGGAAGGTTAAAACAGGGTTTGGCAACGCACGGCCCGCAACTCTTACGTAAATAAAAGTAGATATCTATAAATTACAAATCTACAAATCTATCTATACAATAGTTAATCGCTCAATAGGAACACAACAAGTAATCAAGACAATTGTTGTCATTATTCACGAAAACTATTCACGGTTGCACGACATTTTATTCCTAATGTTATGCTTCTGACAATCGAATGGCATCAACTAATTTCACCTATTCTCTTTGAACCGCGTTCAACATGTCTTCGGAGGCAATCAATCCATTATTTGAATTACGTTCATCAAAGCAAAACCGAATACAATTAACGAAATCTCACGTTGTAACGCACGTGGCGATAAGGTACAGGTTTCACTGCGAGCGAGCTACTAAAAGAGTTTAGATAATATTTCAATCCAATACCAATACCAACTCAGAAACCTTCCCGGCCCATGCACAACAACTTTGCCAAAAGATAATCACATGATCAAATGCATAGTTTGCGATTTTAAAAATTATGCAGAGATAGAGAGACAGAAAGACAGACAGACAAATTTTCATTGTTATTTATTAGATAATAATAATATGACTCGCACTCAATTTTAAGGTACAACCCGCTAAAGTATTATAATAATATCAGCATATTGCCACTTCGAATCTGATAAGTATCACAGATGATAATTCCATTACACGCACTGACGATCCTAGGGTCCCGGGTTCGATTCCCGGCGTGTGAATATTTATTTGACACATAAATGTTTATTTTCCGGTGTTGGATGTTGCGGTGTGTTGTATGTGTTGTACGTGCCACCCGCGACACAGGGTAACCTAATGAAGGGTCTGAGTGTGTAAGCGTTATCTTATCTTTGATAATCTTTAATAATCTTATCTTTCAATCATCTCTCGCTTTAACCACCGCAGTGTGACGGCAACGCACACAATACAGTGCCGTATTCACACCCGAAAGGTGTTCCCTTTAATCTCGCCAGATCCCATTAATTCGTTTAAGTGACGTTCAGTAAATCCGCTCTGACGTTCTTAATGTGGACTTAATTAAGTTTTATTAATGAACTTCGCTCTCTCGAGGCTATGAAATTCTAATAACGAGTAATACTTACTGGGAATTCGCATTACAATTGCCATTTTGGTGGTTGAAAATTGGTGATTTATTGGATGATTTCTACTTGAATATATTGCAATCGATTCGATAAAAGCGGGGATAGAAAGGTTAAGTTGGTATTCTAGATCGGGAGGAACGGGTTAAAACCCCGTGGCATACATTTTGAATTTGTGAGTTATGTAAATTTTTATAACAATAAAATATCACTTGCTATAACGGTGAAGGAAAACATCGTGAGGAAACCTGCACATCTTGGAGTTCATAATGTTCTTGAAAATGTTGAATTCCAATCAATTCGCATTTGGCCAGCGTGTCGGATGATCTAACCCTCTCAGTCTGAAAATGCTTGTGATGAATAGTTTAATCATAAAAATCGTAGTAGGGTACTTGGGTGGTTGCAGTTTGTTCTGTTACTGTTCATACTTTGGGGGGAAGCGAGACTTTATGAAATCGGCCGACCACAGACTGCAGCCTCGCCCCCGCATTCTCCCATTGGGGCTGGGGAGGCAGGCTCAGTATAGTAGGGCCGTGGAGGTACTCAGGTACACCTCCCGCACCACCCGGGCTGTAGGCAGGAGACGGGTGTTACGCAAAGGTGTACAATATTATTTATAAAACTATTATAGCTGTGTGCCAAGCGACGCCCGGGTGAATTGATTTTGTTTTGGTGCCTCATGATTTTTGATGGTTGGTATGGAATCGGATGTTGTTCCCATCTTATTTTTGTATTCTATTATTATAATAACATTTCTATAAGTAGTCTCTTGATACACAATTTCGGAGCTGGAAAAAAAAATATTTTGAAGTCTAAGGCTTTTTTTAAATATATCTAGATATAGTATTATATATATATATATATCTAGTATATAATATATATCTAGAGAAATATTGTTATGTGCACATATCACTTTACGATAAGACATTTCTTTTTTTATTCCAGTTAGAAAAGTAAGGGTGCCGGGTGCATAGTGCTCTCGCGACTTGGTTCAATAGGAGTGAGGTGGGTGCCGGGTGCATAGTGCTATCGCGACTTGGTTCAGTAGGAGTGAGGTGGGTGCCGGGTGCATAGTGCTCTCGCGACTTGCTTCAGTAGGAGTGAGGTGGGTGCCGGGTGCATAGTGCTCTCGCGACTTGGTCAGTAGGAGTGAGGTGGGTGCCGGGTGCATAGTGCTCTCGCGACTTGGTCAGTAGGAGTGAGGTGGGTGCTGGGTGCATAGTGGTCCTGCGACTAGTAAGAGTGATATTTGGAAAATCTTAGCCATCTAGATATCATTCATCCAAGTTAATTACTATGATACTTTTGTGCAAATGCAATTCTCACGGTTAATTATCATAGCTTTCCAAGAAGTGCATTGTAACACACATTTAGCAAACAATCGTTACCAGTAAGTCACAATCCTGACACAGCTTTCGCTTACTTTGTAACTCGAGACGTTTTATCAAATTTTACGTACAATAACAAATAAGCACAGAGTATAATTTACTGTTATTAATATTTGCAAAGGAATTTCAATTTTTTTTAAATAAAGTAAATTAAATTTTAAAAGAATATTTTTATTATGGAATAATACAACAGCTATGGTTAAACTTATATTTATTTAAAAAGAAATTATGAAAATGATCACCACTTTGTCAACTTATGTTTGTATTTGTAAGAAAATTAAGGGAAGAAATATTTTGTTCTAGATTTATTAAGATAACTATCTGATAAATTTTTGTAGCGTAAATTATATCTTCAATGTACCCTTAATTGCTGTAGTCGAGTTTTTAGAATTGAACGAAATATTGATTTACAAAATAACGTATATCAGTTAGACTGACTTCGTTCTTATGCCAAAGGTTAGCTTTTATACTGATGTGCTGATAAAATTTAATTTTTATTTGTGAATTAGCTAATAGAACTTATAAAATATTATTGCGATTAAATATTTATTTAATCAAATTGAAACTCGATTATAGCGTGATAATATTTTTACAATCTATTTCGTCAACATTTTTTAAATCATTTAATTATGGTTGATGTAACCTTATATATAATATGTAGTTGAAATATTAAATATATAATCACAATAGCCAGTACATTCAGTAGACATTTAGGAAAATTCAATAATACAACGACGTAGTTTTTATCGTTTATTTTCAAGTAAATATAATGTGATATAAATGCATTTGGGAAAGTTAATACAAAAGTACTTATAAAAAATCTTGGTTTCAATTGAGTTTCACCTCCAAGACTTCAACTAATCCGTACAAGTCTTATATCAGTGGCTAAATTCAAGCTAAACAAACTAAATTTTTGTACTCAATTAAATCTAGGCTTTTGTAAAAATAAATTAAAATATGGCCCTATATAATATTATCATATAAACTATATACAAAATGTACATTGAAACTATGTCATGTCCCTTTCAGTCTTTGTATCGGAGAATGTTGGTTAGAGGCAAACTGACCATTATATAAATGCATCAAAATTTTCTTGCTAACAACATTGGCTCGACCAATAAATGTATCAATTTTTTGGTACCACTTTATTTGCTTTCACAGAAGGAAATAAGCAGGGAGCTTACTTAGTGTTGGAAAGCGGTTGGTAAGTATGTATTAGTCACGTTTAATAAGTGGCTTCAAAACCATAATTCAAGTGAAACTTATTTGTTTTTTTATTCCTGAAATATTTGTTCTGTTTGTTTTAGTATGATCGTACATCGTCGTATTCCGAATTCCTTTTAGTAAATCTGTACTAACGCAATTGTTGTTATATTTTGTTAAGAGTCGGTTTATTTTTATTCTACTCTATGTTTAAGAGGTGAGTGAGACATCAGCGTAGTGTACTAAGCACCTACTATAGTGCACAATAACTACTACAAGCACTCAAAGTCAAGCACTCCATTGGCGCCCTCTTTCAGCCATAAAGGCACAATCTTTTAGTTGAAAAACTTAGTTGCCGCCCCTTATCACATACATAGTTTGCCTAAATGACAATCCGCCACGGAGTAGGTTTTAAAAGAAGCTTTATATTTTCAGAGTTTTTGGATTTACGGTATGTTGTGATTTCTCGAATGTTCGTCAGCTACGTGTGCGAGGATATGTTCATGTACATGTGGCCGCGGTCGGGCGCCGCGGGCGCGCGGTCGCGCGGGAAGTGCAGTCGCAGATGCGTGTCGTGCGCGTCGTGTGCGTCGTGTGGATCGTGAGCGGTCGTGTCGAGCCGCTCGCGGGACGCCGACGCCTCACGTTCCACTATCGTCGCCATGTGACTCCTGTTATAAAAACGTTAACTCATGGTTAGAAATATATCACAGGATTCATAGGTCCGTTCTAGGTTATGTTGATAAGTTTGGGACCGAAATAAATAATTTACTTTTTAATGTATTATAAATATTTTTTTCTACAATATTGGTTAATGACTAATTTTAAGATCATATGTATTTAGTAGCATTCTTTTGTTATGTTTTTTAATTTATTTTTGAAACTTTGATGATTTGATTGTCATGTTAAGAAGTTATTATTACAATAGGTTTTACATGTCTTTGGTTCATAGTTTCATCGGTAGGGTGATATAGAATATATTTTGTAACATAATTATAATTTATATTTCTTTTATAATTCTTGCAACTATTGTCAGTATTAGAGAAATCAAAGAAATCAAATTGGTCAAAGAAGTAAAAAAAATCAAATCCCGAAAAAGTAGTTGGTTTTTTTAGGGTCAGGTAATGGTTTCGATACATGATAAAATAGGTCTTATAGACCTTGTTGTTTGCTTGATGAAAAATGTTACCTGTTATCAAGTTTGGGATGGCCAAATGTAGTGAACTGGGGACATCCGTTGAGAGGTCTCGGAGGCGGCGGGATCAAGTAGTCATCTAGCCTGTTGTCGTCACAAGCGGAATTCATTGTCAAAGTGCTAGAAGATATCTGAAAAAAATCATAATATCATACTCATAGGCTGCATTTATTTACATTTATAACAATTTTGCACACGGATATTAACGAAACATTGATATGAAGGTACTGCATATATCAATAAAAAATTTCAAGCAAATTGTGACTGATAAGATTATTGGAAATAATCCGTAAGATTTGTAAATCGGAAATAATCCGCAATTAATTAATTTTTAACGTTAGTAGGTATAACTACAAAGTCAAAAGTAGGTATAGTAGACTAAGTAAATTATTTTTGTATACCAGTTTTGTTTATAGTTTATGATACAAGATCCTTGTACTACAGGGAAAGCAAAGCGTACTCACAATGGATTTTGCTTTGTCGTCACATTCGGATTGAACGCTGTTCGTTTCTGCTACGCTGCCTCCACTCACAGTACTTAGTCGGCCCGATGACGTGGAACCTATGTTCAAAAATTACTTGTAAGTACGTTAACACAAAAAGGCATTCCCTATGAATACAAAAGTGTAGGGGTCACAAGACGATTCAAGCATAATTAATGGCTTATGAGTATTATATATGTAAGTAGGTATTAGGTATAAGATAGGTTATCGGCTTTTTATTGCTACAGGTGTAAGTTATTGTTGTGTAAGCTACTTGGATTAATATTTTTATTATTAAACAAGACTTACTGTCGCTAAGGCTGCTGTTTGGTCTAGTGTTGCCATTTCGTTTCTCTATTGTTCCTGTTTGTGTGTTATTTTCATTATCTGAAAGCAGTAAAGTCATTGTTAATTAACACGTAGAATATTATTTCATAAAGAATTCAGTTCAGAGTAAGATAATCCTTACGTTTATTTTTGTTCTTGGAGAACATTTTTTTTACTCGCTCAAATGGAGTTGGTCTTTTCAAATTGTCCTTGATCTTTTGTTGGATTTTGTCATATTCTTCACGCATTTTATTCAATTGTTCCTGCTTCTCTTTAAGCGACTGTTGAGTTTCATTTCTATTTTTCCATTCCATCACAAGTTTTTCGACTTCGGATATTGTAAAGACGTTGTTCTTAAAGTCATTTATTATTTCTACTAATTCGTCTTGACCAGTAACAGGGAAGTTTTCTTTCCCTGACTTTACACTACCGCTGCTACGTATTATGTCTTTGGTATTTAGGTTGATTTGGCTTATATCGCTGGTAGGAGTATCAATATTAAACGATTTAGATTCTTCAGTCGGTGAATAGAGGAATATGTCGGATTGATGTGGCAGTAACCGAGAACTATTGGCGTACAGATTTTGTGGTCGAAATTTGGGACTTTCAACTTTAATGTTTGAAGGTTTAACCAAGTAGTCATGTTCAATAGCTTGCTGAATCCTGTCAGTTGTGTCATTGTGTATCGCAAAGTCGTTTTGGTAGAACTGCTCCTTCATCTGCGGTAATTTTAGACTTGGGCGGTGTTTTCTGCCGTTGTCACCAAAGTTTTCTTCTAAATTCTGCGTGCATGCCTCACTAAATGGATCGGTGGTTGTTTCGTCATCTGATTTCTTAACATCTTTACGAGTAGGAGAGTCTACTGTATCGGAACCTTCAATTATTCGCAGCTCAGCGTGCTGCTTCCCTTCGTCTTGGTTGTCTTCCTTGTCGTTATCTGACATATTCTTCAAGTAGTAGTACATGTTTGAGAACTCGTTTATTTTCTGTAACAAGCATAATTCTGTATTAACAAACTTGATTTTTATTCTTTCTCACAAAAACATTTGATAGATTTGTATCAAGAACAGAAAAAACATCAACGCATCAGCTAGGTACAGAAATACTACCAAAAACGTATTAAAAAGGCAAATTAAGTCTCAAACTGTTATTTTGTAAAAAAAATTTTTTGTCGTTATTTCTCTCCTATGTATAAGCAAATTAATCCCATCTTGTCCTACTGATAGTGCCCATGTAAATAGCAAATGCTTACCATGTGGTCAGCGAGCATGTCAGCCAAGCGGTAGTGCTTGTTGTCCCGCGCGAGGTCCGCGGGCGTGCGCTGGCGCGCGTTGCGCAGCGCGACCGCCGCGCCCCCGCCCGGGCACTCCAACAGCTGCCAGCACACGCGCTCTAACCCGAACCGCGCCGCCCAGTGCAGCAGCGTCGGGTACTCCTCTCCGCCTAATGCACACAACCAATTCAAATTCAAATATTGTATTACAGTATAGTTTTTAAAATTTTATTAAGTGAATCTTTAGACACTACGAAATTTATAAATTGATCTTCGTTTGTTTTCTTCGTGTACAAAATAAATCTATTCTAATACAATTTATAAAGCTTAAGAGTTTGTTTGTTTGAACGAGGTAATCCGAAAAATTCTTTCAGTGTTGGATAGTAGGTACATTTTTCGAGGAAGGCTATATTATACTTTAAAAAAATTAGAGATCCTTACTAAAAGTACAAAAATAATTGATATGGCATAATAACGTTTGCCGGGTCAGCTAGTAAAAAATAAATTTAAAGATGGATTATATTTTTTATCACTGGAATAACTAAAATTAATTCTATTTTAAACTTAAAACAAATCATAGATAGTTAGGGACAGGAGAACATGGGAATAGAACTTACTAGATATATCTGCTTTCGGGTTGAATTGGTCTGAAGATGATAACAGATTGAAATGCGGTGGGATATTCTTTTGGAATGCATTCAACATCCAACTGTCCAGTTGATCCTTGTTTGTTGTCTTAAAACCCAAAGTCTGTAATGTAATTAATTACCGATATTAAAAATAATAAAAAAAATTCATTACGTTTAATAGAAAAAATATTTAATGACGATTTACAATAACAATTCCCATTAACAAATTACTTAGACCTCAGGGCTAGTTACGGAGCTGTAACAGACCTTTAAAGGACAACTTTGAGAAAGCTTAAGGTTTTTATAGGCTCCACAAGTCCTTAAATATATATTTGGACTACATGCTTGATTAATACTTACGATTGCGTCTATAAAGTTATGAAGTCGGTTACTTTACGTGGTAAACATTATACAAAGGTTATTAGCAAATAATTATACCTGACACATAAACTCCAAAGGATGATCAGACGCCCTCAGCAGCTGGTCGAGTTCCCTTAAGCGACTCTCGCACTTTATTTGTCGCCTTCCTAAAGATTGTCCATTTTTGCTCACTCGTACCCAAACCAGCATTGATACTTCTAAGCACGACTCTGAAAATAGACGTTACAAAAAATAACTTTCCATACACTAAATGCAGACGATTTAAGATGGAAAACTACCTGCCAAGGTTTATTACTCTCATTGTTTAAGGAAAAAATACCAAACTTGGAAAAGATATTGCACGTGTTGAAATTTGGCATTTGCTTTGGAAAATTACTTGGATTCTAAATTTTGTTATTATAGATACCTAATCGTCATTTTGCCAAAGCTTTAACCGATTTTAATATTTCTTACGGATATTTTTCTTTTAATTACAGGAAACTAAACTAAATAACTTAAATACATTTTATGCCTAAGTGTTACGCGCGGCTATTTAAAAAAGTAAGATTCGAAGTTTAAACGCTGGCGCGCTGACGTAAGTATGGCGGGAAAAATAAAACAAGATGGCGTCATTGGTAAATTGACCGTCGCGTCGGTTGTTTTGTGTGTTAGCACGTAGTAGATCGATTCTGTAAAACAAAGTGTAGACTTTGTTTTAAAGTGTAGACTTTGTTTTAACATAAGTGTTTCATAAAATAAAAATGCCGATTCAATAGCTAATTTAAAATATCGAATAGAATTGTCATCCAAGACTTTTTAACCTTACCGGGTATATCAAACTGCAGAGTGTAAGGGTTCCGTTTCTTGAAAGTTGGTATCTGTATGACCTCGCCTTTTTTGTCAACCATTATCTTTATGCTGTCTTCCTCCCTAATGGGGTCGTTGAGGAGCGCTATCACTCGACTCTGACCCTGGGTGTAAACAAAGATAATAAATATTACAACAGTCCATTGTTTCCTATAAATTAATATTTATTTCCTTTTGTATGATACATCTAATAATAATAACCTATTTCAAACATTTTACGAGACGAAGTGTTATGAAGAATAGTTATGGGCTTATCTCTTTGTTGTTAATTTTATGTAATAACCATTATTTAAACTTTTATTGATGACTCAACTCTGACAGTTTTGTCTGACTTTTTGAATTCGGCGAAATTGGGTAAAAAAAATTTTTTACGTCATTTGAGTAGCAAACTTAGGGTTAAGTCACAGCCCGTGATAATCGTGACCCAACTCAAACAGATTTATTGTCCTACGCAAAGTCAGCCATGTTGCTACTCCTTTCTCAAACTAAAACATAACCGCTAAATTTAGACATAAGTAATTGGTTAGGTTAACGGACCCTTGAGTCTGAATAATATCTTACCACTAATTCAATCAATGACTTACAATTTTCACTTTTTTCGGCACTATAGAAAAACTAGTTCTATCTGTAGCTGTGTCCTTGCAATCTTTGGTTCGTAAAATCCCAACGGCTGCGGTAAGAAATGTGTCGACGAAGGATGTGTCCTTCTCGCGAACAGACATCATCTGCCACTGGTCTACCATTGGGTAATCTGGAAATTTATTAACAATTTAATCAAAAATAATTTCTAAATTGTAACGGATCAAGTAGATTTATAATTTTTTTAACTAATTTCTGCTTGGGTCGGCTATATTATTATTGCGATACGTGAAAGATGTTTTTTTTCCCAAGATCCCAATAGCCGCTTTTAAGGAATTACGAGCAGACAGTCTGACTTATGGTGAATATTTTTATGGTGAAAAATTGATCTATTGTTGCCAAACAGACGTCATTAGAAGAAATCAAAAAAATATTTTCCCTATGCATAAACTAAAATAGATATTTCGAAGAAACCAAAAGGCTTGGTGGCTACACCTCGAGGAATCTTTCCTCTGTACCTAATAGGAATTCATACCATTGTTTTTAAAACAGAATGAGCAGTTTGTTACTACTATGAATAATTAATAGTATGATGTTGCATCCTATCCACTGGTAGATATTCTAATCGCTGTGAGATTTTTAGAGACTTGCCTATTATTATTATTAGAGGTATTGCAATTAAATGTGTTTCAAATAAATAAATGACTATTAGAAAAAATGGCCAATTATTAGGTACTTACAACTTAGTTTACCTAAGCTTTAATAAATAGAAAATTAAACTCACCATCACAATTATTAGCAATGACATGATTTTTTTCAACACCTAAAAGCATGACTAAAACTTTATCAACTTTAACCAGTGTGTCGAAACTAATGTCCCTCTTTAAATCCGACATCTTTGAAGCGAGATTAGGGCACAGTATCAGAATTTGAAGTTGAGCCTTTGAAAGTTTGTCTAACTTCTCTTGCGCGTCTGATGATACCAATTCTTCAGCAGTGACTGGTGTTACCCTGTGGAATTCGATTAAAAGACTTAATTACTTATTTAAACTTAATTAGTTAAAGGACAGCTACACTAAAGTTAAATAAATCAGCCTATGTGGCTATGATAAAAATGGTAAATTACTGTTAAAATGCAGGATCTAGAAAGTATTTAAATATCAACAAATAATAAGGATAAATTATATATTTTTGATATACTTAATTATATATTATACTGGCAATTTATTTTATATAGTTATAAATAAAAAACAACATGTATATGCAATACAATGATTATGTGTATAATATAATAAATAGCCAAAAGATTTTCTATGATTACCTGTAGTGATGTCTAGCTCGCTGTGACATAATTTTATCAAAGCTTGCAACGAGATAATCCGACCACAGCGCGCTCTCTGGAGACCCCGAGCTCCAAACTATTGCTATGTCTTCCATTTCTGCAACAAGATAAAGAATCCTTACTAATATTATAAATTCGAAAGTTAGTTTGTTACGCTTTTGCGGCTTAACTACTCTACCGAACATGAAATATTGCATACAGATTGTCAAAGGTACAGGAAAGGCATAGGTTAATGTTTCTTTGACAATTCACTTTTAGATATTATTCAGGCATAAAACTCTACATTGACGCGAGCGAAACCTTGAAAGTTTATAAACGTTTCATACATTTGCCCTCACATCAAGATTTACACGTTGATAATCACGTGATTATCACAAAAATAAAATAAAATAGGTAAATAGTTCCAAATAAAATTGACTATAA
>DWJH01000090.1:0-15072 GCA_018248735.1 Tagiades litigiosa | reverse complement strand
ATCTAGGAATTTCATTTACAACACGAACAACATCTTTAGAAGATTCTGAATAAAGATATATACTATGAAAGGGTGATATTATTTTGTTTTCTTCAGTTATAAATACTTTATAAGATTTAGTATATTTTTTTCCAGTTTCAATTTTACCGAATTTACTCATTTTTGGGGCCAAATTTTTGTTGATTTTTATAATCTCAGATTTTTCTGACATAAAACCTGTTAGTTCTTATTTGTTCAACTACGTACAAGGTATAAAATAGAAGTAGCCAGTTATAACAAATAATTTTAAATTTTGTTAAATCAAATGTTTTTTTTAACATTATAAAGCAGATTGTCATAATCTTTTTAAACAGAATTAAAAATCGCGCTTAGTGTTAGTTTTTAAATATATAGTGATTTAAAAATTTACAGCACAATTTCACGAGCAAAAAAGATTCATAGTATCTAGTTTTTTACAAATTATAAAAACAAAGTTTGAATTTTTATTAGCCAAAAATATTTTTTCTTAGTTTATGGCAATAAACTTAAGATGTCTAATAAATTTTTATCCTATTTTTTATTAGAAATTTTACTTGAATAATTATTCGAGCTACAATCTAAAATGTATATATTTTTTAATTTAATCACATTGAAAATTAAAGTAATAGGATCTTTTTTGACCTACACTTCTATAAGTTTGCACAATTATTTATGTAAAAATAAAAATATTTTGTTTTTTTCAAGTCAAATGTTTTTAAATATTTAAATCAAGACCATTTAAAATGATATATGAGATTAATCGGGTCGCCTGTGCCATTTTTATGCATATAGACGTAAATACACTGTTACAGATTAGATTTTAATAAATATATTATTTTCAAAACGTAAAATGTTTTGTTTTAACATATTATTTATATATAGAACAATATATCTAAACGTAATCTTATGAGAGCAATGGATTTATTAATGTGTACATTATTTTTTTGGGCTTTTTATCAGTAAAATCAATGGTCGATTAAACTATAAGCTGCATTTAATTTGCTATCTTTATTTTTTAAACTAAACTCAATAAACTATATTTGTCTTGCAAAAGTAGTCATTCTAAAGTTAAATAAAAAATTTTAATTCTTTGCTTTTTTTTATCACTTTCTTCAAAGTATGAAAAATAATTCTTCATTTGTTTTCTCGGCATTTACACGAGCTAATGAATTTTTAAAAAATGATTAATATTTTTATTTGATTTAGTTTATCATTAAAAATCAAATTTTTTCAAAATACTAGTTATATTTTTAGTTTAAACATATTATAAAACTTTCAGTAAAGATAGCATTGTTAATTAATCACAACTATATATATAATATTTTACATATGTAGAATTTTGCAAACATATTTTTAATCTTAATTCTATGTTTTCGTTAAGTGTCAAATAGGTCATTTTTTAATCACCTTTATTTTATTAAAAAAACGTATAATTACAGATCTGTAAACAAACCCATGCTTCAATTAGTAGCATTTTTTACTCTTGTTTTTGGAATGCAAATTACAATAGATGTTGGATATTTTGGCAAGACAATTACGAATACGAAAAATTGTGAGATACCTCAGTCTGATAATTTATCACAACATTTATATTACAGAAAATACGGTGATGGATACGAATGTAAACCAGAACTGATGATTTTGAAAATGCTTAATGTTAAATCGCAGAAGATTGAAATTGACGAAAGCCAAAATTTTCTGAAAGAGCATCCTTACAGACCTGAAGTCTTATTTTTTAGTTATGCAAGAATGTTACCAAGTCTCTCGAGTTTGATTCCTAATTGTCCATTCATAACAATTGACCATAATCTACCAACAGAAAACTTGTTTGATACAGACAATATACTTATGATTCATCCCTTTTTCATGGATAGATCTACTATTTATATAATGATGGATATTCTTGATCATAATATGAAAAAAATATTTACGTCACACATACTAATGAATCTTGTTATTTATATTTTTAATAATTCCTTGTGCTTTGGAAAGCCATTAATAGAAATCAGAAAATTGATATTTGAACTTATTCATACTGGAAAAGTAAGTTTAAAGTTTTTTAATTCAAAAGAAACATTTAATATTTTAGTTAGAAATACTTTTTATCTTATAAAAAAATTTCATTTAAACTACAGTAAGTCCTACAAAAATCTAATAACTTACTTTCTACGACACCTTAAAAGAAATTTAAAAACCTTTTTAATTGAGAATTATGATTTTAAAAATGATAAATCATTTATTGGTCAATTAGATCATTTGTTATTTGTAAGTGTTTTGGATATATGCAATGTAGTCACAGCAATATGTGGGAACAAATTTGATTATGTAAATTTAAGTTTTTTTGATAAAATTGATTATACAGCAATTGCTTTAGAAAGATGTTTAATTTTAGAAATAAAATTAGATCCGCTTTTAAACACATCAAGCTTTATTTTTACAGGTCTTGGAGACGAACATTTTGATAATCTTGTATTTTATCAAGTAGGCACTTCAAATAAGTTTATAATTGGGTGTAATCAAATTTACAACTTGTATAAAAAAAAAATTAAACTCAATATTAAAGTTTTAAACAGATTAAATATAATAGAAAAAACACTAGATATAACTGAAATAATACCTAACGATAATAAAAATGTTAAACTTTACTTTAAAAAACGTTTTAACTATACGTTAAAGTCAGTTGTGAAATTGTAAAATATTTAATTGCTTTGTTTTTGCATATGCACGTGTTTGGCTTTTTTATCGTGATTATAAGAAGTTTATAAATATGTTTTTTATATAAATTAAATTGTTCAGAACCTGATTTTATCACATACATTCCATTTTTAAAGTTTTTAGAAGTGGTGGTTCCTCACTAAACGATAAGGCGTTTTGGTAGTTTTAAGGGGGCGTTTGCAATTTTTTTCGTTCAAACATACTTTTAACTGTAGGCATGTGGTTTTTTTGGTAAAAGTAATGAAGGAAATTTTAATTTCGCCATCTTTAAAACAGGACGCGCCCATAAAAAAATCAAGTCAACTGAGTTAAAGCATTATTGCTTAAATAATTGTCTTATATCCAAACTCATAAACCTCGCTTTTGTTATGAAATGTATGCATAGAAAATGACATGTAGTTAAATTTTATATAAACAATTCTTTAATTGATAAAACCTCTGATTTCATCCACAGTTTCCCTTTTGCTATCTCAAAAATCCTTTTATTTTTTTATTTTTCAAAATTTAAATTTTTTTAACCCCATGGAAGAAGTGAAAATTTCAAGAAAGAAAATTACTCAATTGGTCCCAAAACTACCTCTATCACCACAAGATATCATTAAAAACGTCCATAATTCTGAGAAGGCTATGAGGAATGTTGAAGAACACAATACCATCGTTCTTATTGTAGACAGGAAAGCTAATAAATATCAAATTAGAAATTCTGTTACAGCAATGTACAATGTTAAAGTTTTGAAAGTTAATACTTTAATAGACATGAAGGGTAGAAAGAAGGCTTATGTTAAACTTGGGGAAGAAGGTGCTGCTATTAGAATTTACAGTCAAGTAGGAGCTATTTAATAAAAAATTCTAATTTATTTATAAAATTTAATCTTCGGACTTTGTAAATGCATCCAATCTTTTTTTGTACCACTCAAGGATTTCATCACTTGATTTAACAGTTTTTTCCTCGTTTTTAATAATTTTAATTGAATTTTTAACTTCTTGTGTAATCTCTTTTTTTTCAATATTCCCTTCTATAAAATTTTCGAAAAGATCTGAATTCAAATAATTTTCGAATCTTGTCTCCATCTCTACAAATATTTCCAGTTCTTCTCTGTCTAATTCGTCCTCAATCATTTTTTTCAAAATTTGGTATTTCAAAAGTTTTTGATTCTCAAAACATAAGAAATAAAAAACAAATAAAATGTAATCACTAAGGATCTTACTACTAAATACAAAGAACCATGACTCTTTGTACGTAAACATTCCACTCTCAAAATCTTTGAGTAAAATTAGATCTCTTTTAAAAATTTTAGTATTTTTAAATTTTTTTATAAGGATCAAGAAGTCCTTAATAACCAAATGGTTAATCTTGATTTTAATTTTTGATGCATCTTCTTCTACTGTTTTATTTTTTGTACTCATTAAAATTGTTTCTAAAGCAGAAATGAATGTTTCAAAATCACAAGTCATTTTCTTTTTTTTAATTGAATTAGCTACTTTTTTGAGATTGTAAGATACTCCTTCTATCTCATAATATTCAATTTGTGTTTTAAGGAACCTAATGTTTCTATGTGAAAGGTCATACTTAGATAATAACAAACACTGTGCTTCATGATTATACAATTTCAAATTTTGTAATTCATTAATATAATTTAAAACATATAAATCATTACAAAGCTCTCTTTTTACAATTTCTTTCATTAAAATTTGATTGTATTTCTTATTTGGTCTTACAAATCTTAATTTTTGTACAAACTCTTTGTCTGTTAATTTTGAATACATGGGGTTTATTTGAATAATTGTATTCTGATTTAAAGATTAAAATAACGGAAAAGATAAGAATAAAAGATTACAAATAAACTTAAATAATAAATTTTTAAATTTTATTGTTATTCTTTTTGTTTTTTATTTCCTCGTTGATTATATCTCCAAGGAAGTATATAAATTTCTTATATTGTGTTTCAATATCAACCGTACAAAGTTTATCTTTAATAAATTTTATGTTTTTAGCGTGTAAACCTCTTGGTCCTTTGTGGACATCAAAAATAAGAAGTAGGTCTGGCTTTAGAAAAAACTCTTCTTGCGTATTATTCATACTGGTAAAATGAAAAAAAATATCTTCATTTATATTTTCTGATATTATAAATCCATATCCTTTTTTTTTACAGAAAAACTTTACTTTTCCAGAGTATTTGTTTTTACTCTCATTTACCATATTCTCTAAAACCATTAAATGGATTTTTAAAGTCAGTTAAAAAGACGTCAAAAACATCAACTAATGATCTTGATTTTGAAGATATCTAAAAGGTTATTATATCACAAAAGACAAATAAAAAATCTTTAATAAAGTCAAATCATTTGTTATTTATGCATAATCTATTCATTAGACAAATAAAATCGTTTATTTTTCGAGGAGTTTAATCGTAATATTACCTAATGATAAATTGTGAAACGTAACACATAAAATGTTTGGATTTTATTAATGACTTAAAAATTTCTTTAATAAAGTTGAATTTAAGGACAAATCTCTCTTTTTACCAACAAATGTTTTTGTATTTATTTTAATTTTATTCATTCCTCTGTACATTTGAATGGTTTCTTCGTATAATTTACTCATAATTGTAAGATCCAATAGATCAACAGTACTGTACAAATTAATATTTGGATTGAAAAGAATTGTATTTAACTTATAAAAATCCTCTTCAAGAGTGTCTAAAGCACTGTTTTTATCAAAAAAGGCTTGGTAAAGATCGTCATATTCAATATTAAAGTTGTTATCTACTAAAATATCTAATTCTGTTTCTATTGCTTTTTCTTTAAAATTTACATAATCAAAATAAGAGATATCAACATTATTAATGGTAGTATAACCATCATATAAAGATTTTAAATATGCTAAAGCTATTATAATCTGTTTTAATGATTTATCCTCCTCATGTAATTTACAAGAAATAAGTAAAGATGCAATTATGATCGACATAAACTCATAGTCGTTTGTGTATTTATGAAATAACAAAATAGAAAGAAATCGAGATTTAATTGACAAATGTAAGAGTTCAGATGCTTCAGTTATAAATTTTACTCCTAAAAATGTTTTGTTTCGTAAAATTTCATCACTAATTTTTTTCTTCTTCATTCCAACGGATAACCACTAAATAAATTTTTTAACCGATACAATGGATGACTTTTTTAGTAAAAAAATTTTTAATAAATTATCAAACAATAAAAAACGAGAGATTAAATTAGAAATAGGCAGACAAAAGACAGGAGGGTACTTTTATCTTAAAAATCATAATTTCTCTAATTTTATAAAAATGAGGCTTAAATCTTTAGAAAATGCTTATAATGGAACAATAGACCAAGATGCAATTTTTAGACCTTTAAATTATGTTTCTTCTGAATATTTTCATGTTTTTGGGATGATAAACGTTGTAAATACAAATAATATTTACTTATATTCTAACATAAATGGTAATAATGAGGTATCTTTGAAATTAAATCTTGAACACGTAGGAAGATATTCTCTTTTTTCGGGCCAAGTTGTTGCGATTAAAGGCAAAAATCTAGGAAATGATGAATTTGTTGTAGAAAAAATTCATTGTATCCCATCGGTCGAAATGAACTCTTGTACAATATCAGATGATTGTAAATTAAGGATTGTTTCTGGAGAAGTAGATGTAATTCCTTTAGAAGGAGTTGATGTACTTTTGCTTATCGATGTTAATTTGAATAAGCACAAAAATTTATTAGAAGATTGGGTAAAAGCTGCTGAAAAAGCTAGAAAGGTCATTGTAATTCCTGTTTTAGGCGATGATTATTCTGTAAATATTTATCCTCAAGTAATGATAAATAATTTTAGTAAATATTTTGAATTTGGGACTAATCCATTTCAATTTAGTTTGAATAAAAAAATAATTAGTGTTAACACATTAGATATACTGTCACAATTAAAAAAGGAAGAATTAACATTTTGTCCTAAAAGATCCGACCGTTATTTTAGTCAAAATGATGATGATTTGTGTGGTAAAGTTTTATTTACTGGAGATCGTATAGATCGACTTTGTTATCACATTTTATATCAGAATTCCTATCTTCCTGTTATAATGTCCGATGTTAATATTCAATACGATTCACAGGCTTTAATAATGGGCACTTGTCCAGATATATACATTTTGAAATCTAAACTTGAACCTTTTAATAAACAATTAGGTAAAACAGAAATTATAAACATAGGAGATGAAAAGATAGTTGATGTTGAAATTAAAAAAGAAGCCATTTAATGTTTATGTTGTTACCCCTAGGCTATATAAGCCATTATATTTAATAAAGTACCCTTATGTTAACTATTCTCAACATGGCACCCGACGCGGGCACGATTAAGGATACAAAAGTCATAGTATTCAGATTAGAACATGCACCAGTAGACTGCATGAAGTTTGAGACGTATTTCAAAGCAAGAAATATTTTGTTAGATAAGGATAAGATGGAGTTTCTTCTTTTCAACAGTGACGAAAAAACCACAGATTTATTGGTAAACAATGAAGAAAAATTTTTTAAAATAACATGGAGACAATTTAAAGGAAGAATAAAAAAGTATGTAGAAGGAAAGGCTTTAGAAAGCATTTTAGAATTGAGACAGAGAGAATTAGAAAAGACAAGTATATGGCTTAAAAGAGTTATCCCTATAGCATACAATGCTAATTTGAATCTTGATTTTGCTAAAATGGTCATTTGCAATACATCACAATCTACCATGACACCAAAACGAATCCTTCAAGAATATATTATAGAAAAAGATATTTATGAAGAATATGATTATATTATTAAAGAACTCGACTATTATGAAAGATGGATAGAAAATGTGGAACAAGAAGAACGAATGAAAGAAAAAAGAAGATTTGAAAAGCTCCAGAAAAAGGAAAATATAAAAAACATTGAACAAAAGAATAAAAATACTACGATTAGACTGCCTATAGTAGAAACATCAAAAGTCAAGGATGAGAATGAAACAAAAACAACAGTAGCAGTCAGAGCATCAAAAGCAAATGATGCAATAAAATCAAAAACAGTAAATCAAATTCAGAAAATCGAAGTAATTAAGCAGGAGGAAAGATATAAAGAAATCAGTTTAAACGGAGAAATTATCATAGCACTATTAGACACAGGAAGCGACGTTTCAATAATTAGCAGAGAAAAATGCCTAGAAAGAGGATTAAAGGAAGAAGAATGCGAGGAAATTACGCTTAAGAATCTTTTTGGAGTTATAGGAAAAGTAAGAAATAAAGTCAGCATAACATTAGCAGTAGATGAAGTAATCATAACTGAAGAATGCCTAGTTGTTGATATGGTGAACCAAGAATTTGACATCTTAATCGGCTTAAACACTCTTAACAAAATTAATAAACAAAAACAACTGCTCGCGCAACTTATCAAAAAACACCCTACTCTCTTTGATGAATCTATAAGTCAAGGATACGAGGAGATAATGTGTGAAATAAACACACCTCCTAATAAGAGAGTCAACATAAAACGTAGAAATATTTCATACAATTTATTGGAAGGCGCAACAAAAACTATCGAAAAACTATTAAAAGCAGGATACATTGAACCATCCACATCATCGTGGTGTAACCCAATAAGACCAGTTTTAAAACCAACAGGAGAAGTCAGAATAACCTCGAACATGCAGTTCCTAAACAACTTAGTAGAAGACAACAATTACACAATTCCATTAATACAGCATATTATAGAAAAAACCCAAGGTATGAAGTTTTTTACTGTACTAGATTTACAGGACGGATATTTTCAAATCAAGATCAGACCAGAAGACAAATATAAAACGGCATTCTATTTCAAAAATCGTTTATACCAGTACACAAGAATGCCACAGGGCTTCAAAAACTCACCATCAATCTTTCAAATGATCATGGACAAAGAACTGAATGAATTTATAGATAAAAAATGCTGTGTATACCTCGATGATATTATAGTCTTTGGGAGAACCGAAGACGAACATGACGCAAACTTAGAACTAATATTTGAAACATTGGAAAAGAAAAAATTTAAAATTAACGAAGCTAAAATGCAGTATAAACAACAAAAAATTAAAATACTAGGAATGTTTATTGATGGTATAAGAAAATTTCCAATAGAACAACATGCCAAAAAGGTTTTAGATTTTAAAGTCCCCGAAACAAAAAAGGAACTTCAAAGGTTTGTAGGCTTCTGCAACTATTACAGGAAGTATATAAAGAATTTTTCTGGAATCGCTGCACCTTTATATAATGCTTTAAAAGGCAAAGCTTTAAGTATCGACTGGAATGAAGAATGTAATGACGTATTTATGGAATTAAAAACGAAGATAAATAAAGACATATGCTTAAATATTCCCGATATGACAAAACCGTTTATCCTATCAACAGATGCATCAAGAACTGGAATAGGTGCCGCACTACAACAAGAAATCGATGATGAAATCAGAGTGGTAGAATGGGCTTCTAAAAAACTAACAGTCGCAGAAACAAAATTAGGCATTACAGAATTAGAATTTTTTGCAATGGCTTGGAGTATAAAGTATTTTGATTATTATTTAAGAGGAAAGAAATTTAAAGTGATAACAGACCATTCAGCACTAACAGCAATGAAAACTAAACATGTATTTGGCAGTCTGAAAATGGAAAGACTAAGAGAAGAATTACAAGAATACGATTTTGACATAGAATATAGAAAAGGTGAAGAATTAGTAGATGCTGATGCAATTAGTAGAATTTATGAAGAACCGGAAACAAGAGAAGACTTAAAAGGAAAACATAAAAATGTATTACATGGTAATGACGGCACTTGGTACTACAAAGTTTCAGAAAATGAAATAAAAATCTTCCCTGAAGTAAAAGATAGAAAAGAAATAATTCGTAAAGCACATGAGGAAGCAACAGCTCATGGCGGAAGTAAAATCCTTGAATACGAAATTAGAAAAGAATTTTATTGGCCAAAACTCAAAGATTCTATTGCGGATTATTTAAAAAAATGTACTGAATGTATAAAAAACGATCAAAAATCTTTAGGAGGAGAAAAGTTCGTAACCACTAGTAAACCATTGGAAATTATTGCGGCTGACATGATGTTCATTGATCAAAAATGTATCATCCTAACATTCATAGACTACTACACCAGGAAATGTAATGCATATTTAATAAAATCAAAAGAATCAGCTGAGATAAAAAAATATCTGAAGAAATTTATTGACGAATTGGGCGTGCCAGGAAAAATTGTTACCGACAACGGAAAGGAGTTTTGCTCAAAAACAATGGAATGTTTCTATGATGAAAACGGAATCGAACACCATAAAGTTGCAATTGAAAAACATCAATCTAACGGTCGCATAGAACGATTACATAGAAACATATGGCAGGCATTAAGAAAGGTTCCGGAAGAAGATTTAGATGAAGACAAAATAGCCCAAATTATACTAGATGTAACTAAAAAATTAAATAATAGCTATCATAGAGGAATAGGACGAACTCCAAATGAAGCTTGGGAAAATCCGAACAATGAAGAATTAAAAAAATTAAACTCCGAAACCTCAAGTTATGGTGAAGAATTTGTAAAAGATAAAAGAGAAAAATTCAACATAGGTGATGAAGTATTCATTCAAGCGAGTATTTTGGAAAGTCAGAATAAATTGAACAATAAATATGAAAGACAAGGAACAATAAAAGAAATACTTGAAAACGATTCATACCTGGTCGAATATGAAAACAAAGAAATAAAGAAATCCCATTCTCAACTTAAACGTATCCCAAAAGAAATATAAATTTTAAGGTCCTTAAAAAAAAAAAAAAAAAAAAAAAACCCTAAATGGATACGGAAAATAGTATAGAAAATAGAAAAACAAGGATGTATGGCCCAACTAGGGAAATTAATAAAGAAAATGTAGCTAGGGAAATTAACTTGCTTAATAAAATAAAATCCCTATCTGGTGAAGAGAAGTATGAAATAATGCTCTCTAGAAGTAATGAGGAAGTCGCTAAAGTAGTTTTAAAAAATAATATTAACACTTGGAACGAGTTCGAAAAAGAATTTACTGAAATGTGCATTGACGGAGATAAAATAGTAGAAGTCTGTGCAAAAAGAAGAATGAATTTTGAAAACCAAATTGATTTTGGCAGAAGAATTAAAAAAGAGTTAGAACAACTAAATATCTCTGAAAGAGCCATAATTAAACATTTATCTGTAAATATTTGGCCCGGCCGTAATGATGTAGCCGTACTTCTCACCTCACATCTAGCTTTCGAAGATTTCGAGGCCCATGTAAATCAAATAGCAGAGAATGATCGGAGAGGCGCTGCGAAAAGAAGAAACCAGGATAAAAAATCTAATAATTAAATAATGATACTTTGAGGGGGGATGTTGTTACCCCTAGGCTATATAAGCCATTATATTTAATAAAGTACCCTTATGTTAACTATTCTCAACATAATATTTATGACATTTTTATAAAAATTAAAAGACATTAACGTAATATTCATGACATTTTTTTATCATTTATTGATCAGTTTCGATTCATTACAATTGTACTCATATTAAAATAATACTGGAGCATTGGTATCCACCCTTTAATGATTAATTTTGTAAGAGATTAAATTAGTCTATTCTTGGTAAATTTATTTAAATAATTTTGTAAGCCATAAAATGTTGAAGAAATTTCTAATGTTTTGTTTTGTGTTGACTAACAATACAAAACTTCAAGGGTTAGAGATAAAAAAGACCGAATATTTGATATACCACCAGGAAATATCCAATTGCAATGTTTTGCAATCTGACAACCCTGAAAATTTTTTAGATTTCGAATTTCGCAAGGTCGATTACGGTTCTATCGGTAATTTTAGTTTACAAGAAGGTGACATCATCAAACCATTTGTTTATGAAATATCGTACAGTTTAAATTCTGGCAATAAATTGTCTTTTGATTTATTAGATAAAGAGAGTAAAATACTTATTAAATGCACCATTTTTAATAATACTGGAATCGATGACAATATGAAAATTAAAAATGACGTTATATTTTTTACAGAAAATAACGTTATTGAAGAAAAAACATCAGAACATGAATCCTCTTTCAAATTTTACACTTATAGGTCAAACAAATACGTTTTGGATGATAAAGTTTTTGATGCTTGGGTTGTAGGAGATGATGAACTACTTTTTTCACAATTATGTATTAGTTGTGAGGCGTATGAATCTTTATTTTTAGGAATTAATTTAAAATCAATAACAGATGAAATATTAATTGAGTCGTCGTATTTGATAAGAAATAAAAAAACCATGTTAGATTTATTAGAATACAAAGAATACATTATTAATCTCACAAGATGTTTTTTTGCAATTAACAATTTCATTTACAAAGTTATTGGACTTTATCAAAGCGTAAATTTTACAGATGAATTCAAAGTCAATAACACCGTTTCTTTAGAAAAGAAAAGAATCAATAAAATATCAAGAAAAGTATTTAAATTTTCATTTCGCCTTTTAAAAATATCTTATGGACAATTAGTAATTTACATTAATGAATCTGTGATTTTAAATAAAGAAGAAAAAATGTATCTTAAAGATAAAATATCTGAAATTTTAGGAAAAATTGAAATTTACGATGAAATTATAATGGAGAGATGCACAAAAAAACAAAAATCCATAAAAGTAGATAATGTTTTGTTACATGAAAAGTATTGTAATAATCACAAATATATTTTCCATTTATACGTTGAATATTTAAGAATTTATAGACAGTGTTTATTGATGATTTTTGAAGAACAAATTTATGATTTAATTTTTGAATCCTTAATTAAAGAACCACAATACATCGAAATTGACTCTACTCTTTTGATTCATTTACAAAAAGCTATTTTGAATATACAAAGATTTATTTATGAACCATCACAATTTAATCGTCGACAAATTCTAAAAATTGATAATTATAAAGAACTGACGCCCATTTTAATCCTCAAATTTATCACAAATTGTGAAAGTAAAATTAAATTTAGACAAACAAAAGGACATAAATTTGTAACAGATGATTTTATAAATTACAAAATTTATTTAGAAAAATTAATGCGAATCAAAACTTCAATTGAAAATTATATTGATAAGAATAACAAGTTAAGTTCGGTTAGTATTAATGCTTTAATAACACCAACAATTAAAAATTAAAAATATTTTATTAGTAAAATTTAAATAAAAAATGGATATGGACTTAAACCTTACTTTTATGTAAATTACGATCTTGAAAAACAGAGGCGGATCAAAGAACTCACAAGTAAATTTAAGTGTATTTTAAATTTATTAATAAACGCTGTTAGAACTAAGAACATCAAGATCTCGATTTGTGTCGTCTTTGTTTTTGTTTTCTAAAAAATCATTTTAGCTGTATTTTTTAGGTCAAGTCGTTTGTTGTAGTTGCACTTTTCATAAAATTTAAATTAAAAAGTGCTCCTATGACAATCCTATCTCCGTATTCGGGAACAGTGTTTTTTAAAAAAAAATATTACAAAAAAAATAATTTTTGCTGCATTTAAGACAATTAAAAGTTTTTTTCTATCTTAAAATATTTATTGTTTTATTAATATTTTTAATCCCTCTTATTGCATCCCTTGGCTGCACGCCTTGAGATGAAATAACATTCTATAATGTACTATTTATAAAACCATATTTATTATTGCTTTTGATCTAGTGACATACACCATTATTTTTAGTATTGTTCAATGTCGTCATCGTCGTCCGTACCATTCTTAGAGGCTAAAATATTATCATCATCAATATATAAAAAGCCAAAGGTTGTTTTGTAGGTACCTTAAAATCCAAGAAAAAGTCGGATCATTGTTACTTTTAAAGGCTTGCTTCTATACAACTGATCATGACCAATAGAGCGAGATTGCTCGTTTTTTTCTTTTTCAATGACTAAAACTCACATAAAAGATGTCTTAAATGACCGGAAAACATGCATATAAGTGCGTTAAATCGCATCACAATGTGCATATAACTTTAAATACATAAAAAGGGACTTAAAATTACAACCCTAGTCTTTTGTTCGACAAATTTACCCTTTGTTTGTTAAAGTTTCAATTGACAAATAAATTTTTATGTTAGATATTTATACATGTTTTAAATAGTTTATTCGTATAACATGGCCAATTTTGGTTAGTAAGTTGTTTTTTTTACACAATAAGAGACATGTTTGTAAGTTTAAAAAAATGTTTCTTAAAAACAATGTAGAAAAGAAATTTTGATCAAACCTTAGAATTATTACAACGATATCAAAATAAAAGTCAATATTTTCTCAATAACTATGTCTGTTTTTCAAGCAGGGTTGACTTAAGCTAGTTTTTAAATAAAAGTTTATAATTGGTAATGCGCTTCAAGAACCAAAATCAACACGTTTTAAGCACCAAATACTAAACAAAGGTCTTACTGTAATCATGTACATAAATAATTTAGTTATATATTTTAAAGCAACAAAATTGTTACTACCATAATTGTATTTATTTACAATGCTTAGCGGAAATAATGCAAAAAATTAAATTAGTTCAAATAAAAAAAGTTATTGATAAAATGGTTGATGTGACAAAAGTGTGACTAATGATCGTATAGGGGAAGTGTTTAAATGCAGACCTTTTGTATTTTACTTTGACAATGAGTTTTTAATAATGGTTTTCTAAAAACTCTTCTGTTAACTTTTTTAATGTAAAGATTTACATTAAAGACTTTATTTCTTAAAAATCATAGGTTTGATCTGTATTAATTAAAAGCTTAAAAAATAATATTTTCTTTAGTCGTATTTACAATATCATGTTTAAACATTCTAATTATTGTTTACGGTCTTCTTGTCTAAAATTATAAAGTTTCAAAATGCAAAAGTTTGAAGAGGTGTTTAGTTATAAACAAAATGATATTATTTTTATATTAGACCGTCTCCGGATGTTAAACTTGCTAAGAAATGAAACTTTATAATCGACAAAGTAGTGTCTTTAAACATTCAAAGCGACACTATTAAGAGTGGTTTTAGATTTTTAAATAGCATAATTACAATTGTATATGTAAAGTTTTAATGCAACAGTCAACATCTTTTTACATTATCGTCTTTAAACAACGACAATTATTTAAAAAAATATTAATGATGTAGTTCTAACCAAGTCAAAATCTCTATTAGAGACATTTTGATTCTATTTAGTAGTGCATATGATGTAAAATCTTGTTATTGTATAAAAATCAGCAAATTTTATCACATAAAAAGCAAATTGCTCCTTCACAAAATCCATTTTTAATTATTTTCCCTCGCAGTTGGCGGGCTTTTTTAATTTG
>DWJH01000089.1:0-15091 GCA_018248735.1 Tagiades litigiosa | reverse complement strand
GGCCAGCCTAATTATACACATAAGAGCAAAGCTATGCTCAAACCGCAGTAAAGTACTATGTATTTAGAATTTGTCCCAGGAATGACAAATATTTTTCCTCTTGACAAAGTTTTCGATTTTATATTTTAGTTTACGTTAAAGTATCGAAATTAGCAAGAAACTTTATAGCGAAACAATAATAAAATAAGGTTTTAAGATTAAATATCAAGTTGGCTTTAAACTTCGAGGTGTTAAAGAAAAAAGAAAACATTACTTACAACAATTTTATTTTAAATGAGACTTGTTTCATCTCTATCACACTTATTATGTACATTTGGTTTAAATAAAACAAACCTTGAAACATTTAACTGCGAAATCTTCAATAGTTTGTGCATATTTGAGAAAAAACATTTATGTCTTACATTTAATGTCATACAAATCGATCAAATAGATTTAAAGAATTTGTAGAAATACACGATCACACTAATTTGGTGTCTCGTTGCTTTCAACATAGAAAGCTATCTCACAATTGAACTCCGTCGTATTCTTACGCTAGTCTAAATTTCAAAATGCAAAAGGTAAAAAATTTGAATGATATTCACAGACAGCTATGAGTACTCTTCAAATGCAATTCAGCAACAGGAGGATATTAACAACACTTTGGCTCGGCCGCTGATTGTATACTTAGCGCAGAATAACAATGCATCTCTAGTAAGCGGCTGCGCAGTAGTACATTTAATGACAATTAATGTCAAGTTTTCAGATATTTTGAATAAGAGTTTGGTCCAAAAACCACGCTTGCAAATTTCAGATCGACACTGTTATTTTACGTTAACTACACCCGTACTCTAAACCGCGTAATTTATACACTTTAAAATATTTTGATGTCAGTTACACGCGCATCCGTCCGTACCTAGTTCGAAAATGTGCCCACATTAAATGTTAAGTAAAAAATTCTCTCAAATAGTTTAATAAAGAATTTTATTTTCAATAAAAATCCATAACAAACTTTAATAACAATATACTTAAATAGGAACACATATATAAACTCGTTACATGTGGGCAGAAAAGTGCATAACTTCGTACGGACGGACGAAAAGTGAACGATGAAAGCGTATTTCGACAAGCCAATTTTAATATAACCACAATTTTTTAAAATTTACAGAAACAAAAAACAATATTGCACCTGATTTAGACTCCAGTCTAACCCAAAATATTTGTCTGATCCACGATAAGCTAAAGATGGTGGCGGCTGCACTGAGAGATTTATGACAATTTCCATGTTGGCCGATTGATTTTAACACAATATCTTTATGAAATAAAAACTTTATAAAATTTTTATGTTCAGCTGAGAGAGACTTAATCATTTAAAGGAAAGGCAATCGTAAAGGGAATAATTGACATTATTATTGCAGACAAAATAAATGTTTTTTTTTAATGCCGGTTGAAAGCATAAATCCATAAAAAGGTTACGTTCAAGTTAACACACAATTTTTAATGTTGCCACTCGTCAAACAGACCATAAAAAGCTATGCATACATCCGAGGTGTTACCAACATAAATGGCAATGTTCACTTAAAAACAACAGGATTATGTGGCCATGTAGACACACTCGTACCATAACAATGAAAAATAAAATATGAACTTTGCATGCCGTTTGGCAACGTCTAAAATGTGGGTATGAGTATTTAAGGGCAACTTAGAAATTTTTTATTACTTATAATCATCAACCAATGGAATGACTTCACCAAATCAGTGCGCCCCGACCATGTTATGTAGAAAATTACGCGACAGTGTCTTAAAATAGAAAAAGATTAAAATAAAACACTACGAAAATCGAAACAAACAAAATGATGACTTACATATTATACAATTGATTAGGCTTCAATATGATTTATGTTGTGCTTATTTCCTTTATCACAATTATCGTACAGTAATTATTTATACAGTATCCTATTTAAATAATCCTCTGTCATACAGTACATACCCTCAAAAGTGAAATATAAAATTAACTTTAAAACATTAACGATAATAGGAGTGCCGTGTACGGATACACAACATGAAAATGTACGTGCAGATCGGTTATCGAAAGTGAACAGGACATATTTAAAGCGCTCGTGTTGTATGAGCAAACGCGAGATTCTTTGTCTTTTTCACACGCGCGATATGTATGCAGATAAGTATCTGCGTGACAGAGACGACGATAGTTTTCTATATTGATACCAGACGACATATAGCGTGCTCTAAAAATCTGTATTAAAATGGTGATAACTGGATAGCAAGGTAGGTAAAAATTACAGATTGTTTTTTTTTATTAGAAAAATAACTTTGGTACCAAAAACACAAACGGATTTTTTTTATATTCGGTCCGTTAGAATTGTGAATGCGATATTATGCAATATTTATGCATTGTTTTTTTATATTAGAATAAAACTTTCGTACCAAAAACACTGCAAAATTATTTTTTTGTACAAAGCAATTAGTTTTGCAAGAATCGTATTGTGATGCAATAATATTAATAACATTTTTTCATTAACAAATGTTTAATGCATTTCTGTAAAAATTGCAGCATTCATCTTTAGTTAACCGACCTGCACACGGTGGATGCACTAACTAAGTGTTCCCAATAATCCAACGGACATTATCACATAGTAAATTGAAAAAACAGCGTCCATACTTGCATCGCACGGATGAATTTAGAATGAATTTTTTTAATAAGTAGATGATTCTACCCTGTAGAAGTGTTTATACATCTACTTTTTAACGAACCAATACATTTATACGCCCACTTGATAATATTATCAGCGGCTAACTCCTTCTACAATATGGCAAAACCAAATCTTTAGTGTTGTTTCCAATTTAAAATTTCCAATATTAACATTCCACTCCGCTAAGCACATCGATAATAATTAACATAACGTTGAAAAGTAGATTTATAAAATGCGTCAAATATAAACATATCTCCATTACAAGTAACACAACCACCTTACTGTTTATCACTGAGCCGTTCTAAAATTAATGAATCGAAATAATTAAAAAAAAACATAGTCAATGTGAACTGAACAGTTCAATCGTTTAAAAGGAGGCGCTGAAACTATTTATTTCGTTTGAAATTCATAAATTGATGACTAGACTCTTAAAACATAATAAAATGAGCATTAACAAAACAAAAAAAAACACATACCTACTTCGAATCACTGTACTCACAACGTAAGTTTTATAAAATATTTAAAAATAATTTGTACATCGGCCATTTTTAACGAAGATTTAAAACACAAAATATACGGCCCGGTTTACATTTGGATATATCGAAAATTTATCATAATAAAACAAAATTATGTATAAACAGTAATTATATCACATCACATATACATTATTCCGTTTAAAATTTACAAAGATAAAGCACATTTTTAAAATGCGATACATAAATTCTCATAAACATCCACTTTCGGACAGTAACTTTTACAGGATACTCATAAACTGTCATAAATTTCTACACTCTTAATACTTCCAAAATTTTGAGACTAAGTCTTATATTTTTGTCTTGTATAAAATTAACTAACAGAGAGTTAATCTAATTTTATAGCTGTAAATTTTACAGACTGCACAAAATACTTAGTGACAAATGTCTACAGATTCACAAATATTTAGTCATATTTTAATAACGAGCATAAATAAAAAAAACGTATGACAGTTTTGACAAGTAATACTGTAACGAGAACTGCCATAAAGTTCACACGTTTTGTAAATAAGGCAACTTGAAGAATTACACAATTTACAATGTAAACAAGGCAACATAATTGCAAACGAACCCCGTATACAATTCGAAAAAATTAACCAATCGTACATTGCGAGTACAATGAACTATTTTTAACATATAAAAATATTTTCAAACTTAATCTACCTTAAAGTTCTCTATCAGATGTAGTTCTACTACAGTGAAAATGCATTTATCCGCCGTTAATCGCACAGTGAACAAATCGAAATAATTTCCTTTCATATTGTCAAATAATAAAAAAAAAATATTCATAATATAAACATGTATGTAAACGTTTACATACCTGCGCGCATAGAAAATTGACCATCACACAAAAACACATCGGAACCACGCGCACGTACAACATACATAGATATGTTTGCGACAAAAGCTTATTAAAAATTTAATTCAATAACAATATTTCTCTCCTATTTACAAACGTCTAGGAGTACTTAACGATATAACGTACATTAAGGGAATTTGGGCACAATGTGTTCATGCTACATAACGTGCTAAATTAATATTTTCTCGTTGGTCGCATATGACATCGCGACGAATCGAGCTAGTTGATGTGAAATCGTCGTCGGCTAGTGTGAATTATCAGTCAACGCTTGAGCAATCGTTGAACGACGACGCTAATGGCTAAAAGGGGAATATAACATTATGATTTCGTTAAAAAAATAGTGTCATAAATCGATAAAAAAATACGGCACGGCCGTTATACTAGCATGCAACATTAGCGATTTAAATGCAATCTCGTGAAGTGAACACTTTCTTATTTACACAGAAACGGCCCGAGTGGCGCCGTTTTGAAGGACGATATGAAAAAAAAAACAATCTGCATTAAATTCGAAGTTCTCTAACGATATTCGAGTACACGTTCACAATACTTATCCACGACATGACGGTCGGTCGCCCGAGCCGTGCGGTGAAGGGTCGGTCGATCGATCGACGTTCCAGAAAAAAACAACGAACGAAAGAAAAAAAAAGTAGAACTAAAACCTACAACGTACCTAACCCTTCGAATTAAAACATGAGTAAAACATTTTTTTTTATTTTAAAACCACAATGAACACTCACACTCGTATTATTACAAGCTATCGGACAACGTTCGTTCGGGAATGTGACGAGTCGCTACACCGTCCTATATTCACTAACTCAGACTTGAAACGATACAATTGTCATGAAGTATAGGGAGCCCTACCGCGCCGCGCCGCTCCGCCGCCCTTTGCCGGCTGCCATGAAAATCGTTCAATTATTTAATCAATATATTAATTTTCATCCATTTATATAAGAAAACCGGGGGCAGTGAGATATTTTAATTTATGAAAATTTAATGGGAATTCCAGTTTCTTCAGAAATTTCGACTTTATATTAAAAATAATTGACTTATTTTTTCAACAATCTTGTTTCAAGATCTTCGTCTCGTCACAAGATAAAAAATGTAAAAAAAAATGGAATTTTATAAAACTTAGATATCAAGATTAGGCTGTATAATGAGAAGTTGAAGATATTTTTAACATGGCAACCCGCTTCGAATATTGTTTGGTATTTTTTTATACCGTATGGAAGTAGCAAACATTACTATTAGGCTACATTTTCAAAGAACAATGATACCGTCAAATACGTAGCGAGCTTACGTTTGCTACTACCATTTAATAATAACTTGACAGTTGGTTGCCGACATTCACCTCAAAACATCAAGACGGTTCAGTGACGAGTCATAAGTAGAATGATGGTTGATACCCTAAACATAAACAAATGTACAATTTAGGCTTATTTATGAAAACATATTGGTGCCAAGTTTAAAAAACTTGTGACAAAAACAAAGCGATTATTGTTTCTCATTTTCTCTCTAGTCTAAATTAAAAGTATGTATATCTCTCTTAAGTGTAGCCACTAATGGTCACCAACCATCTGCTCCTGCTGCTGTTTATATTTGTTTAAAGCTGTTTTGATGACAAAATCAGTGTAAATGTCATAAAAAACCGTCAATATTGTTGTTATTTCATGACAAACTTGACACTAAACAAAAACCGTCAATATTGTTGTTATTTAATGACAAAAACCGTCTGTATTAATGATGCTTTTTATGACAAACCCGAGACCAACCGTCAAGTTCGCTGCTACTCGAACGTCATAGTCGACACCCGTCGAGCCAACAGCGGGCGGGCGTTACAGGAGCGCGACGCGGCGCGCGAGGCGGGACTACAAGCGGTCGTCGAGGCGGTCGAGGCGGTCGAGGCGGTCGTCGAGGCGGTCGAGCCGGTCGAGCCGGAACTCGTGCTCGACGGACGAGTCCGGCAGCAGCGCGCCCGGCTCCTCCAGCAGCGTCAGCTCGTCGAGGTCGAGCCCGGCGCGCAGCTGCGCCTCCTCGCCGCCGAATATGCCCGCGTCCAGCTCGCCCGAGTAATCTGCGAGCACGCGTATCACGGTACTGGTAATTGATGTGAAGTTGAAATTGATAGAAACAATTTTAATTAACTATTACATAAACACTTTGGAAATTTAATAAATAAATTCAAAATTTAAAAAAAAATATGTTTTGCATAAAAATCCTTTAAAATATCTCTTCCAAACAAGTCTTCTTTAGAAATTTGTAGCTGTATTATATTTGTAGAGAAATCTACACTCGTAAAAATTTTTAGAAATTTGAAAGATTGTTCTAAAATAAGTTTAACAGTCATTTTAAATTCAATTGACACTAAATCTGCAACTTTCCACTTGTTTCTGTTTTTCCGAATAATGTTCCTGAAATTTGGATAACGATTACTGTAAATGATTCCAATTATTTTCGGTAAAGATTTGTGTAACGATTTACGTAAATAGTAAACGCACCAGTGAGTATGATATCCGGTATGCTGGCGGGCGTGGCGGGCGTAGGGGGCTGCGTCGGCGACCCGAGCGGCTGGAGGGCGAAGCCGCCGCCGGTGACAGGGTCGCGGGCGCGCCTCGCCTCGCCCACACCCACTCCCTGCATGCCCACGCCCACGCCGGACATGCTGCCCATGTGCCCGGTGTGACCCGTGTGGCCAGTGTGGCCGGTGTGGCCTGTGTGACCGCCGTGACCGCTTACCGCCGACTGAAGAAGCAAAGAATACCGTACAATCGTACTGCTATGAAAAATGTATACATGCTATAACTATGCTACTAAGGCCAAACATTTTTTTAATAATTTTGACTGTATGTCTGTGGGTTTGTGTACGTTAATCGCAGAAACGGCCAAAGTTATTTAAACGCATTTTTTACTGATGTATTGTGGAAAGATTAACAAACAAAAGTGTTAATTTAATTGATATAATATAATACTTGCTATTCTAGAAATGCTATCATATCGAATGTCAACTTGGATGGAGTCCCACGCTGAACTAATAAAGCGTAAATGTACAATTTTAATCTTATTTATTTCAATTTTATTGGTTACATCTCACAAAAGACTTACAATGGGCAGACTCAACGCCTTTTGTCTTTGTCTATCTATCAAACCAGGGTAACAGTGAACATATAAATACGGAGTAGGTATAATTTCAATTAATAAATTATTCGCACTTACCTGCGAGTATGTGTGCGGTGAGTTCGTAGTCTGCGGCGAATGTTGCGAATTGTGATTCATGTACGTCGCGTTGTAACTCGACGTGGGCGGGTCCAGCTGAGGATACGAAGGAAAAACGTCGTTAGTATTAACGCCACTAGGTTGCTCGGCAATAAGCCCAAAACAAAACAAAAAAAACGGAATCAAAACGCTACATCTGAAATAACACGGTACGCTCACATCTACGTGCAGTACGCGCAGAATAACTATGCCCTTGACTTTATGTCATCAATAAAGAATTTTCTTATTAATTTCATTATTTTGTAATATTGTGTTAATGTAGTTTATGTAGTTGATGTTGTTTAATACCTACCAAATTCTCCACTTCCACCCAGAGTTGACTGGCGGAGAATGCCTTAAAAAATTAGATCCACCCTTAGTGGTATCTTTAATTTTTTTTAAGGAATGTAAATAAATAAATATTTGAAAAAGTACTTTTAACCTGTATGTATGTACATAGAAATCTTAAAATTATTCAAGATACTTAATATGTAAGATATGAAAATTAATTTTATTATAATTAATTCTGACAAACCGGCCATGAAGGTGTGACGTCAGACTTTCTAAAATTTGTCTTTGCATAAGACTTATTTGTAGGCATAAACGAGATATTTATTTCCGTATGAGCAATTTTTTTAAGGCTATAAGCTGTATCTGATAAATCGGAACCCAAATTTCAGAGAGACAGGAGTTATTTTACGAGAACTGCAAGTATATACACGCCGACGGCTATATATAAATAAAGCTCTATATAAAAATATAAAAGTAGATAAAGCAGGATTACAACTCATCATAACAATACAATAATAAATAATTAATCGGTGAACGGTGACAGAACCTTGAAAAGTAAAAATAAACAATCCGCTGGAAAACAAACTCCTAAGCATTCCCAGTAAGTATATAGTAGTGGTAATATCTGATAGACCAAGATACCATGCTCAAATAACATAATTAATATATTTTTTTGCCTAAATCAAAACTTGACATGCGCAAGGTAATAAGGACAGTTCAATCTAACTCTAAAAATAATAGGTTTTGTAATTCAGAAAGTCTAATACTGCACCAAAATTGCTGAAATTTAAGTAAACGTATTTTTATAGCAAAATAAATTTAAGAGAATGCCCAGCATGCTGTATAAAATATATTAAGACTTGATATGGGTGGTAAACGGAATAATTTTCAAAGCTACTAAATGCGGTGGTTAAACAGCACTATAGTACGATGTGAAGTATTTAAAAAATATATAGTCAAGTATGAGAAAGAAACCAATAAAAAGATTTTATTTCAATTTAAAGGGAATACTTAAATGTTTCAAAACTATTGTGTTGTTTATATGTTGTATGTGTGTGTATAGAAAATTTTGTTTCAATTAATAAAATGCTTGTAATCTCAATTTTATTAATAATACATAGTTTATAATGTTGAAACTAGCAAATTTAAAGTACTAAAAACTTTGACTCAAACTACACCATAAATTAATTAATTAATATTTTCAAACCATTTATTTTTTACTGTCAACGGCATACCATTTGATTTTATAAGCCCAATGATTATATAAATTACAAGTGTAGAGTACAGATTAATTATGTGTATAGGTATGCCTTTTACTGCGAGGGAATACGTGTCAGTATTTGTAGGCGAGTCCGTGTGTGCGTGTGTACACATGTGTATGTGTGTGTATGGGAGAGAGAGAGAGAGATATATATAGTGATTGTGTGTATCTGTGTGAGTGCATGTTTGAATGTGTGTGGTGTCGTACATTTTCCGCGACTTGCACGTGCGCGGTCCAGCCGGACTCCACGAGACCCTGCACCAACCGCGCCCAGCCCTTCACCAACATCCACCAACGTTACACACGTTTATGTACCTCGCGACTGAGCCAATAAGGTTGCCATTTCGTACATATATACATACATACAATTTTTTTAACAACGTTTCCATGTTTGAAATTCGTGTACTTGTTTGATTTCAAACATCGAAAAACACTACTAGGATAAACGTATCCGATGAATTTTTTTTACACAGAACGCCCTACTTCCGTATATCTAATTGCCCGGTTTTGACAGCGCTTGAATATAAATGCCTTCAATTTTCATTAAAATGCATAAAATTATTTGAAAATGATTTAATCCAGAGCTGACGACAAGCAACTACTTTTCTTTTTATTTGGTTTAGCAAATCTCTGATCGATTGTTACCCTATGAACAACTCAAGTTAGTAAATGTTACCTATTCAATACAGCCATTTGTTTAGAAATCACGTAATTTGTATCAATTATTATTATTTCAAATCAACTATCAATATTATTTCATCAAAAGCAAATGGTAACCTTATTTCTGCAGTCTTTAGCAGAATTATTGGAGACAAAAGTAGCAATGTCGTTTAACATAGGTTTTAAATGTATTAATCATAGAAATATTGAGATTTTTTAAGATTATACATTTTCGAATAGATAGGAAGTATTGCTTAAATTTATCTCCAGAAATATATACTTCATTATAATAGCCTATCAGGTGCTCATATAAAACCTTATAAGTGCCAAATCAAGTGAGTTACTGCTGTTAGTGATTTAGTTGTTAACTCGACTGTGAACACTAGCATTATACATTTCTAAATTATTTTGACTTATTAATAAAGTCCCTACATTGGTCCCTAGCATTAGTCTAATATATATATATCATATTCAAAGCATTGGTTATATGGTAATAAGTTAAGATTTTTGGGGGTTAAATAAAAGTTTTAAAAATATTATCAGTAAACATCAGATATTATATTAAAACTTATTTACAGTTATATTATAAATTAACTATTCTTTAACCAGTATTATAATGTATTTAAATAATAATATAATTTAATTCAATTTTTTTACTATAGTCCTATCTCCCAGCTATCTGTTTTTGTAGTCAAATACAGGGTGTGCTATTAACGAATACTCGGTGTACTTTTATCTGTAATCTTTATTGTAACCCAGATGTCCAATTTAAATTTGGTTTTTTAATTCATTTGGTATGATTCTTAATAATATATAAATAATATTAATAGTGTTGTCACATCACTCATTCATTGAGATGCTAATTTTGCTAATAACGTGTCAGATCTCAACAATAAATAGATAATTGGATGAATAATAAAATAATATTATTTACAATAAAATGATTTCGTTATTATAATAATGTAACCCTCAAAAATCTCAACTTTAAGCGGAACAATGACATCTATAATGTATAGTATCGTTATTACTCACAACTCCTTGCTATTCCATCGAGGCATAGAAATGGTACAAAACCTTATGAATAACATATTAAGCGTACATAACACAATGTTATAAACGCTTATAAGATTTTTATAACATTACTTAAATGAAATATTGAAAACAGCAAAAAAATGTACTTACAGATATTTAAAAATTATTGGGTTATGTAATTTTTTTTTAATTAACAAAAATAGTTTACTTCGATTGTACTTATTTTTAAAATTGTTAAAAAAACATCAAAATCAAGATTTATGTATATCGAATATGCACGTATTATACATGTATATTTTTCTATTAAATAAAATATATACACATAAGGATATATTGAAATTATCAAAATAGTTAAAATTAAAACTAAAGGGAACGCCTTACTACAAATAGTTTAATGGTAAATATTATTTGTCATTTTGTTGGCGCCGTTCGTACACGCTCAAACACTAAACCATTTATGAGGTTTACAGTTATTAAAAACAATATCATATAGACGTCGTAAAATTTTAGTTTGCGCTTTTGAATCACTGCCTATCATGACAGGGTGTAGTAAATTATAATTTTGGTTGTTTTAGCGTGACATAGGTTTTCTTCGTACAAAGGCAACACACCTATAATTTTTTTCCGTGAGACTGTTCGCAATTTTAAGCAACAATAATATGATGTTACAATTATTAATTAAAGTTTTCTCACCATTGTTATTTGCTCGAAGGGTTGTAGGAGTGCTTGGTGCAGATTATTATAGTCTGTTTGTGGTGACTCGACAGGACTTCCCGGACTGTGCACCATCTGAAAATTGGAAAAACAAACAATTATTCACATGATTATTTAAATTTTTCCTTTGCCTTTTAATCGTGTACAAGTTGTAATACCTACTATAAGGAGTCCGTGAAAAACAGCTTAACCTCAACAATATATAAAAATTCTGCAATGCAAATAACCAGTAACAACACCTTTGTTAAAAAGACATAATGCAAAATGAAAAGAAAAATACAAAAGAGATTTTTTTTAATAAAACCAATATCTTAATAAAACTATGAGAAAATAAAACATCAATAAATAAACATTTTTTTTGTAATAAATTAACAGCCAAATGAAAAAAAAAACAAACCAAACTCACAGTAGGTGAAGGTATATTGATATTCGATGTCGACGAATATTGCGAGGGCGGACTACAATGTGAATGGTAGCCTGACGCGATCCAACCGTGTTCTAATGGCGACATGTTCTGCAACCAGCCATAATAAAAACAATCAACAGCTGAAAAATAAATAAAAACCTAATTGTCAACATAGACACCGGTAATACAGAATGCGCATCTGACGCCTGACGTAAGCACTGAGCGAGAGAAAGAAAAGATAATATGCAGTACATCTCATTCTAATGGGCGGGGTTTAATAAACACGGAAATTTCCATGTAAAGACACGATGCGATTTATTTGTAGTATTTTCCGGCAAATAGGAGCTTGTAGAAGCACAAATTCCCTCTCTGCATCTCCAGCCTATATTTGTAGGATATACCAACGTCGACGCCAATTGATGAGCGTTTGTTTTTCTCCATTAAATGTGTGATTGAAAAAAAATTATATTCTATACGTATGTAATATACGGTAAATAAGCCCCGCCCATTAGGAACAAGCGGTACTGCCTTACATCTTTTGTTTCTTTCGCACAATGCGAACAGCCGTAAATTCTGACGTGCAATCTATATTTTTCTTATGTCTATGCCTGTTAATGCCATAAGAGCGATAGTAGCGTGATGGCCAGATTGCAATCCATGTTAGAACATACCCGAGTACACTTTCCACTCGGTCATAGTAATCCAGTGCGATTAAAAGCTAGCGTTATTCATGCAATTAGTATGGAACGAATGAAAGCTCGTACGTACAGTCTCCAGAAAAAGTATTACAAAATTATACTGAAAAATGTTAACATGGCTCGCATGTATCTTACATAAAAATATTAAAAAAAATATTTAGTATACAATATGTACAAAATAAGAACAAAAGTATTGCATTTCCTGAAATTTTCCAAATGATTATAGAAAAAAAAAATTATAAATTGGCAAAGTATTACTATTAAACAATTTTTTTATTCCGAACATAACATATTAATATTTCAACTAAAATGAAATCATATAAAATTAGCTTTAAGAATGTAACCGTTATGTTATGTTCAGAAAAGCGTTAATAAAAAAATGTTATTACAAACATAACATAAGACTAAAAATACTGTAAATAGTGCAGAAAAAAAGAGAAAACGTTATGCGATGTTAGTTTAAAAAAAATGAATAGTTAGTTTTGTTACTGTAGCCGTGCCGTATGTTAAATATATCGCGTTGAAATTGATTACCGAGCTCATTTCCTTGAGATATATGCTAAAAAATATAATTCCAAGCTATGACCCGTATGTTATAATTATATTAACGATGAAAATTTAATGTATATGAATACCATAATCCGATACACTATAATATACTATTTGGTAAAACAGTGTATAATTGAAGGATGAGTAAATGTCACTGACATATTTAAAAATTTGTGAGAAAATCGAAATCAAGCAGGCGCGGTATTGTAAACACATGCTACTGTCCACGTTTGCGATGAAAACCAATTTCGAGCCCGATGTTATATTAATGGCCATAGAGTAAACGAAAATGTATCAGGTTTATAGCAAAGATATCAACCACGCAATGTAAATTGAATCGAAATCGTAAGCACATAAGCATACGCCCGCATAGATGAACTTGAAAATATATTAACAGGAGGTTATAAAAGGGAACGAACCTTATTATGATGAAGATAATTATTTGTGTTTGGTACGGATAAGTGATTCTGAAATAAACAAAAATAAAAAAAAATGATTCGTATTTAAAGCAAAATAAACACAACAAAAAAATTCAACAACAACAACAACAACAATGTGTTAACATTAACCTAAACAAGTGCTAACAATATTGTCCATGGCTATGTTACGGTATCGGGCATACAACAAGACTCACACTTTGCAAATAGCAATGATGTATTTGTTTATTATGCATATAATAATAATATACAATATTTTAGAGACATAAATATATTTGTATTACGTTTTTTTTACTTTTCTAAATAGAAAGTTCATTGTACTTTCAGATGTAGAATACTCTTAAGCGCTGCTTCATTTTTTTATATATGCATTGTATACGAACTTCCAACTTGTTGATTTTGCAAATTTTCAAAAAAACAATTACAAATTAAATTATTATGATAAAGACATATTTGACTTTCAGTTAGACATCGACATTAGACAAAATAGCACACATGTAATATAGTTATGTGTCCACTCATATATGCTGAAGTGTACAAAATTTTTTTACATATTAATTTAATGTATTTCTAAACAATGTTATGAAAAAAAACCAGCTTTATGTGCTTCTTTTAAAGTCTAATTACAAAATAGTCCATTTGCACTATCATACATTAAAATAGTTGGGATACTTAGTTTTCTCTTTACATATTCATAATACCAATAGATAACTAAACATTTATACAATATAAAATGTAAGAAATGATACACAAATAGAAGTATAATTGAAACATAACATAAGTTAAAACAGTAAAATATATTTTTCTGTTTTTCTTTTAATGTTAAGGACACAAAGGATAATTTCTATATAAACGATTAGTGGTATTTAATTAATATATATAGTTCATTTCATATTACAACTTTTAATGATACATTAACCATTTGCCTAATGTAACAATCGGTGCTGCTCCAACCATGATAAAACTAAAAAAAAATTTACATATGTGGTAGGCAGGAACTGTTAAATTACAGTCAAATTCGGTCATCCAGGTATCATCTGAATATGGTATAGTCCAGCAGGCCTAGCACAATAACATCGAGAAGCTTGAATACGATTCGACATCGAGAGAGGTACCTCACTATTGGTCATTGTTTGTTTCCCTGTGGATTCTATTGGAGGAAATGGTCTGCGAGCAAAAACGATTCGCCGAAACTATCTCGAATTCGTCAATTTTTTGTTTTTTCGTGATATTGTTCACTACAGTATTGCACGTGGTTGTCACACAACTGCGCGGTTGTGATATTTTCTTAACAATAAAAACATTTGGTATAATTTTGTTGTTTGATTTGTGTGATCTATCCAATAAATATTGATATATTATTTGACAAATATGTTGAGTGTTAAGTGATTGAAAAAAAATAGGTGTGTCAAGAAAGGCAGTTGTAACATAAGTAAAGAAATGATATTCATCGTGTCGTCTATAAAGATTAGCTTAAATAGAAGGAGGAAAAATAAAACCGTTCGTTTGGATAGTGACATTCAGTTGGCTAGACCGTCATTTTTTAACAATGATGGAGGAGAAAACATGGGGAAATATCAAAAATTAGCAGAAACAATTGTTACCGAAGTAGGTGGAAAAGAAAATATTATCAGCCTGACACATTGTGTAACGCGACTACGTTTTAAATTAAGAGATGAAAGTCAGGCGCAAGACGAAATAATCAAGCAATTAGA
>DWJH01000088.1:0-15100 GCA_018248735.1 Tagiades litigiosa | reverse complement strand
CCAGTGTTGTTTGATTTTTCTCCTGTCGTTGGTAATTTTTTATTGCCAGTTGTACTCCTTTGCGCAGGATCACTACCAGCTGTTAAATTTTTCGTATATACAAAAGTAGTGATCTGTGGCGAATCTGCATAAGTTCCTTCAGTTGCGCCGGTCACATATTTAAACGTGTAGCCATTAATTTCAGGTGTTGTTAGACTATATGAACTTCCTAGTGCTCCCGCAAAATGTTCTTCGTCCTTAATGAGTTGTCCCTTTTCATCAAGGTAGCGAGCAGTCACGCTTCCTTGACCTATTGGTGCTACTGATTTTTTATACACAAACGTAGTCGCTTGTTCTGCTTCAGTAAAGGTTCCTTGTGTTGGTCCTGTAGTGTGCGAAAAAGTATAACCGGCAATTACTGGTGTTTCTAGTGAAAAGTTATTGAAGAACAGTTTTTTTTATATTTGTAATTATATATATGTTGCCTGATATGTATTGTTTCTTAAATATAATCAATATTTAAGACAAAAGAATGATGTTAAGTAAGTACTGTAATCCACCTCAAATATACAATTGTCCTATTAAAGGTTGGTTACAGTTGCATTGCTGCTCATGAGGCCTAAGTACCTCAAGTCTGGATAGACTCTTACCACTATACTTTTAGAATTTTTGATGCTGTAAATAAACCTGAATACAATATCAAATATTTTATTTCAAATATAACCTATTTTATATGGCATGTTTACACTCACAATTATAGTTAAAACTTCTCGTGAAGACTATTTTTTTTATTGAGTGTTACATTCATTTGGAACATCTTTGATGGGTTTTATATTTTGTAATTCTGCATACCATTGTTTCTCCATGTCCAGTAACTGTTGTGGCTTCTTGTACTGGAAATATGTAAATGTTAAATTATATGAAAGTGAAACTTTAATACATAATTATGAACTACATTTTTAGTGTTAATAGTAATATTTAATTAAAAATGTTCATGCACAAAGAAACTTATGGATATATTCCCCATAGTGAAGATTTTTCTGCCTATTCACAGGTATACAAATACTTAATTAATCAAGCTTATGTTATTATATGCAGTTATGTGCAGATCTGAGGTGGCTATCTCAAATATATTTCTTAGATGCACTCACTTTAAACAGAAACAACTATCAAATGTTGCATCCTAACAGAAATAGGTGTTATGTCAGAACTGACTCCATCAAAGCAGCATTAACTATATACCACCACAATTAATAGAATAATTTAAAGTAGTAAAGTTAACATAATATGGTTAAAAATATTTATTTTAACAAGAAATTGTAACTCATACTTACCACTACAACTAAAGTATTAAAATTATGAGTTGAATAAATGTTAGCCTGTTGGATGGGCAATCCTAGCCTCGTTATTTCTGGTATTTGCAATTTCTTATAATATTTTTTATTAGTTGTACTTATTATAACACATTTCTCTTCATCATTTGCTTTAATTGAATAGGTCTCTATAGGATAGGGCATGTTTCTGATTCTCCATTCTAAATTGATTCTTGTGTTACGTCTCGTTAGAATAGGCTGTAAAAAAGAGTTCACAAGATAACTAACATATTATCTTAAGTTTTCACATAAAATATTTTATATTTTTTAGGTAATTAAAGATTTACACACATCAATGCATTAGCTTGTGTCACAGTGGCATAACTACATACAACACACAACAAACACCCAACATTGGCAAATAAACATTTGTTTGTCAAATAAATATTAATCTGCAATGGGAATCAAATTTGGGGCCCTTGATTTGTCAAACACAGTTAAAACCATCAGAGCTATAGGGTTGTGTGAAGGTAGTATATTACTATAGGCTAATATAAAGAGTTGCTTGTACTAAACCTGATCTTTAGATTCTTTTATACCAATTGAATCAATAATAGGTGTTGGTTCTGGTATAGGATCTCCTATTTCTACACTCCATTTTCCTTCACCTCCAAGTTTTTCCTTAACTTTCCATGACCTACGTAGCAACACTTGAGTTTCCAAGTTATACTCTTCCACCATCCCCCTACCATCCTCAAACTTATAATGAAACTTTTTTATTTGATTGTCCTTTATGCATGTTTTTTCCGCCGTTACAAGCGATTTATACCATATAGTGTTTTTGTACATTATTCCTTCAGGTTCACGCCTTGATAAATTAACTTTCTTTATAGTCTCCGAACTAGATTTTTCAGCGTCAAAAGCTTCGATTAAACATGATTTTCTTTTCATATTGTCTCTATGGCAACGCACGGGCTAAGTCACGTCATGACATTATAGACAAATAGATTATTTTGTAGATACACTATAATTATGTTTTCTTGGATTATTAAAATGGAATCAATATTAGCGCGGTAAATTTAAAAATATTAATAAAAATAACCAAGAAACAAAGTATGTGTTCAAAATTGAAAGTATCTGATAAAGGACAACTGTCATATTATGATGTTTGTAAATGTCAAAATAATGTCATTTTTTAATCTGGTGAGTCAACAGAATCTTGCCCATGGAGATTTTATGTAAATATTAATATTCACCTGCTTAATAAATCTAAGTAGAAAAAAATATTGATTTTATAAAATTACTTGTTATTATTCATGTAATAATAATTTTCATAATTTTTTTACACCAACACATTGATTGACATTAGTGACAGGCGACAGCCCTGACACATAAACATTGACGGAATTCAATGTTATTAACCTACAAGTTTATTTATCGAATTAACAAAATAATATTTCTCTGATTTATACTTTTTGTTAGAAGTTATAAATTCCTGTAAATTATGGCTCCCAAAATTCCAGACAGGTAAACGTCATATATAAATTACATGTTTTTTACAGAGAAACCACTTTTGTGATGTAAACATTTTGGTTTTTTGGTTTACAGATGGCTAGAATATTCGCCTTATGGCACAGTCATAGAAGGGACCCGAATAATTTGTTTTAAAGTGCCTCTTGAGCCGGTGAGTAATATAATTATGTATTAATCTTATAGTAATTGAATTATGCTTTATTATTGTATAGAGCAAAAGTGTTATGGTATTTTTACTTAACTTAGTAGGTCATTAAGTTCCTTTTATGTTATCAAATTAATTACTCATATCTTAAACTAAACGCATAAGTGTTACGTTAGCAAAATATTATTGAAAGGTCTGCCACGGACGTTATTTAGACCTCTGCAGTGGCAGCCTTGTACACAATAATAAATCAGTCCAATCTATCTGTATTTCTTTTTCTCTGAATCACAGGACAATTTGCTGTATTTCCTAGACACATTTTTTGTATTTGTATTTGTTATTACAGCTTATTTCTTATTAGCGAACCTGCCTGGCTTCACCTGGCTGCAATATATGTAGATACTGATGTACTGTTATTGTGAAGTGATTAATTAATTACTATTAATAGAATATACTACTGGATATCTTTATATACAATGTCGAAAGTAGTTTAGTCGCTCCGCCCCTAAATGTATTTATTATCATTTTAATATATACAGCTTCAATTTTGTAGTTATTTTTAACCTTGGTTTAAACATTCTTAATGATATGAAAAAGGTCCAAATAATAAGAAGCATGGAATGAAATAGAAAACAGACATTTAAAATACTTTTTTTCTAGGATTAAGCATACATAATTTATGTTATAATCCATTTAACTCAGAAATCAGAGATGCTTGCCTGTTGTTGATTGACTCCGGACCTTCTAAATAGTTTTTCTTCTTTTTGCACATATTGCGTGTTTCTTTTTTAAATAAAATAATGTTTATATTTATTTCTGCTACAAATAACCTACTACAAAAGATGGTAACAACCTTCTATAAAAAGACTACAAAGCAATGTATTAAATCACGCCATCTTGTGGTAGTTCGTATATCGAAACGTCCTTACAAGTAGTTCCTCGAAGTATATGTAGATGGCGGTGTGTTGAAAAACTCTCAAATATTATTTGCGGATTGGAATATTGGATTGTTTTGTTTTTTCCTCCGACATACTTTACAATTTTGAGTCCATTATTATATCTAGCTTAAACAATTATGTGATGACAGTTATTTCTGTATATAAATTACTAAATGTTAGTCAGTCAACATACTAGAATTTATACTATATTTTTTATTTTAAAACTTTTAAAATTATTTCTATGGTTTGAACAATCATTCTAATACTTTTATTACTATAATATTTATTGTTGTATATTTTAGGCATTTCCTTTTACAATTACGGTTACTACGTGAAATTTAATGTTCACATAGTAAGCGCTCCACATAATATGTGATTGGAATAGATTTACCTTTATTAATAAATACATACTGTTAATTGCATCCGCGTTTAGACAAAGCTCGCCGACAATGAAATGCATTATTATTGTACAAGACGACCATACAACATTGTTTGTATAACTGTTCTTGTCTGCCGTCACTTGGTCGTACCACAGTTAGAAGATAAATATCGCCTCCTCCACTTCGTGTTAATTTGTTCTGCATCGCATAAGCATCATTGTGATTTCAATATTACCAAAGGTTCCGGCACATAGCGGACGCGACGTAGACGGCGGCGAGAGGAAGGCGCCTTCCGATTGTAATGTAGTCCTCAATATGGAGGACAAGATACAGAGTGATAGCGCTCGAACGTTCGGTACTCGGCAGTTTTGTACGACTGATTCGCAGCGCCGTCCCGTTCCGCCAGATGTGTGATGAAACCTTAAGTGCACCGGTTATTTTATATAAGAAATATGTTTCATTTACCACCATTTGGCCAAAACTCATTAATTGAACCAAAATATATCAAAAGACGTTATGAATCTCTTAAGAGATTGGTTAAATGGTCGGAGGATAACGAATGACGAAAATCTGGAATCTCGCTGAGAGCTCAAGTTTCACAAAGCGAACGTAAAATAAAAAATTCTTCAGAATTTTTGGTTTGTTATTTAATCTATGTTATCAAGTCTATTTTTGTAATACCCGGCTTATTTAAAAATTGTTCATACAATTTTAATGCAATTTATTACGTAAAGTGTGCTTATGCATACTATGTGCATACTATGAATTAAAGTCCTGTTGTTAACCTCCGTTCTTTGTTGTTACAGATAACAATAGGCTTTAACTCTTTATCCGCAAAGCTTAATCGTAAAGTTTAGTTGTAGTAGTCGTAAGTAAAGCTCTCGTGTCGGATAGAAAATGTCTTGTTGGAGTAACTAAAAAAAAAAAAAATAGCATACATGCAGTCGAATTGATAACCTCTGTGTTTTTGGGAAGTCGATTAAAAATAGTTTTACTGACACCTGTGCGATTTGAAATTACTATTTTGGATGTTAGTAACAAAAAAATTTATTTAATTTTTTTAAATTATACTACGTAATTATGCGAGACTTGTTACGATTAGCGTGTTTATTAACACTTAATATTTTATGTCACCTCAAAAAGGTCACATAAAATATCAAAAAGGTCATATCAAATATCAAAAATTATTTAGGTACACTATTTACAACAGGGGCGATTTGTAACTATTCTAAAACTAGAAAGATGATATTGTATTTCATGAAACTCTTCTTAATTAATTTTGAAATAATTCTTGAGACGGTATTGTCTGTGTGTTACTTTGTGAAGCATGCTAAATGTCGAATTTTGTTGCAAAAGTATGTAACGGCAGTTAACTCATTTTGTAGTTTAGTACTTGATTACGTAGCAACTTACGTATTTTCTTCATTTTATTTTTTTAAGTTATAAAGTTTTTCTAGTTATTCTTCATTTTCTTTTCAAAGAGTATCATCATTATCACAACCTTTCAATGGCACTATGTTATGGTACAAATTCCTATTGAGCACAGGACTATACTTATAGCATTAATAAGATGGCTCTGTTAATGGAAGGGATATATAAATTGGCTTTATAACATTTTTCTAGCTGTTTAGTTCTGTTATTATAAAAAAGAACAGTTTTAAAGTAATGTTAAGACGTATAATAAAAGTTAAATAAGATGTTTCTACCGCTGTTGTTTAATAGATGTTGATGAATTATGTAAGGTGCTGTAGAAGTCATATTTGCTTTTCCTTATAAATCTACGTTAGTAAAGTTAATTAAGATAAGAGTATAATAGTGTACCGAATGGTGACCTTAATCCGTTTTACATCTGGCTTCTATTTGCTCAGTGGCGTGTCAAAATATTTGTTCCTTATGAAAGAAACGGTTCCGACTCCAGGCACTAATCTCGTATTTGATAAAACAGCAGGCACCACATACTGTGCCACGTGAATAGTTGACTTTTTATCTCTCCATCTTTTGAATTTTTTCATATTTATGAGAGCCTAGAGAGAAGTACACCGGGAATGCAGTTCACGCCGTAGTAAATAAAATATTATCACGGATACTCATGGCATCGTAACCAAACTAACACTGTTTCATGAGTACTTTTTTACTTCATAAGCAACAGCAATCAAAGTAATCCTCATGCGATGTCTTGCCTTGTTAGATTATGAAGATTTTTTTTAATTAATAATTTACTACTTCGATGCTTTAGAATTTTTTTACTATAATGTATTTCTCCACTGTTTACTGCAAATACCTGTTACATACCTAAGTAGATAATATTCTTCTATATTGCTGGTTGATCATTAAAAAAAAATACGTATGTAGTTTAAGGCTCACTACATAATTATATTAAATGAAAACAAATTCTTCAATTAAATTATCAGTAAAGTAAATATTATTACTTTCCATACTTTGAAATTGCGATGACATGTATTTTATCGAATTTTCCGACCGTGCGGCATAATAATCATTTTATGGGTAATATTGAGTTATGGGTTATAAACAGCCATGTTCCGAGAAGGTAATATTGTTAAAAATATTTTAGTTATCGCCATACTTCGCGACGTCGGAGGCAACATATATCAGTGTTATCGACATTGGAGGATATATTACCAACATATAACATACGTAATATGTCATAAACGCCTGTTTATTCAACGTTTAACATCATAAACTTGATACAATTTTAACACAGGTTATTAGCTAGTTTTTACAGGTTTATTTCAAATATATTTGTTCATATCATTTTTTTGTCTTGTTTGTATTTTTTGCAATATTCTATTTTCATGCTTATACATTAAAATTTCAGTTTCATCGGTCTTGCATTTTATGAGATTTCGTGTTTAATGAGTGAGTTACTGAGTGAATGACTTGAGTGTCCTTTCGCTTTTATATATATAGATGTCTGTCTGATATTCATGTAGGAACCTCATGGTATTTACTATGCTCGGGAGTAAGATCATTCTTACAACTGAAATGCCAATAAATACGAAAATCGCTATGTGTTATACAAGAATAATACGTGTGTGTATGGTGCTGACACTCCAAGTGATTTCCATAAACGTGGTACATATTTGCTTAGAAATTGTACTACTTTCGAGACAACCCTTCGGAGTGGATGTCGGCAGTTTTTTTTTGTGCCCACTTTTACACACTGAAACTGTTTGAGAATCCTTAAGATTTTTTTCAGCAATGTCAGCTTTTAGCGTAACATAAGCACTTTTTGCAAGACGCTGTGTGTATTTCGTACAAAGGTAGTTGAAACAGTTGTTTTTTTTTCTGTCTGCACTTTAACAGTACTAGCTTTTAGGTCATTAAATTGAACTGTAATTTGAGTTTAATGAGCAATCGTTATTAGTACGGCTTTAATAAAATTGTTATTAAAAAGAAAAAAATGTGATAGTATTTTAATTTTAAAGTATTAAAACTTAACCTGTTAAAGTCGGCAACGCATTGTTGACAATTTTGTTGTTTGTTCACTCGTTTGTGTAGCATAAAATGACATCGGAAAAATAATATTCTTCTGCCAAGTAATACTTATTTCAATGTTGTCGCATCTTCAATATTGCAGAAGTAGAGCGGCAAGAAAATTGTCTCAACAGCGACATAATTGACTTCATTGGTTCAACTCACGTAGTGCAATAACTACGGAACTTATTTATTGAATTAAGCGCTGAAGTTTATAAAATATCTGCGCATCGATCTTTACTCATGTTGGTTTTTATTGGACCGCCATGAAGATGAGGTATTGTGGTTGTGATTGAAAAGTAAGTCACGTGAATTATTTTTGAGGGGATGGATTCTTACGAAGCGTAATTTTTATGCACAATTCTTGCACAACCGATACACAAAATAATAAGATTAACAAGTCAAGAGACAGCAAAGTAAGTAGGTAGTGCTGATTTATTACTTGGAAACATTCTTTCGGCAAAACTGTCGCAAAACTGTGGCAAAACAGAGGTTACTTAGTGACAGTACAACTATGTACATGCAATGGTAGCTTGAAAGATAAAATATAACCAAAACAAAAATTGTAGGTACTCAGACAAGTCCTATTTTAGTGAAGCAATTTCGAAGCCTCAATTAAGATTATGATGAAATCGAGTAATATTTTATGAAAGGCCGTTTAAATAAAATATTGCACGAATAATTACCTTCGGCTCCGTTTGTTTTATTGTTCTAAGTGGATTTATTATTTTTTCCGTCGTAACTCTGAAGCCCCCAGACGCATTAATTTTACGATACAATAGAGTCGCCGCTTTCCCCGCTCTGCCCACACTATTAAATCTAGTATATGACTTGCAGCGTTGCTTACTCTGTGAAAATGGCTCTATCGAATTAAATACGGCACCTAAATAAACATCACAAATCTGTATTGTTGTCGTTATCACTTCGTCAACTGCGGTAATAAAAGAATAATGGTTTTATCTTTTAAATAAAATGAATGTTTGTCTGTCTATCTCCGAGTTCTTTATGGAATCGTAAACTATGAATGTGATAATGTTTAGGAAAGTCGTTGTGCATGAGCCAAAGAAGGTTTCTGAGTTGGTATTGGACCCAGTAAGTGGCGCTGCTGTCGGCATATCGCTTAAAGCTTTTCCGAGCAGGACGACGTCTGCCGAGACAGCTACTTAATATAATAAATTAAAGTTCATACCATATTATCTTACGTCTATACAAAATTTTAATAACAGGATGAAATGTGCTGTATGTATTAACTGCATCAAATAACGGACGAGACTATGATTACAGTTTTAGGTATCTATTACAAGACTTAATATAATTAATAACACAGTATTCTCTGTTTAAAATACTTTATGATTGTGCTAAGGAATCAGCTCTCTGGTAATTTAATTTAAGCTCGCTATTAAACCGTCGTAATTCCAAGTGGGTACATGGCGTCCATTGCAGTTTCTGCCTTGGGAAGCGACGCAATCGAGAAGACTTGCGGGAAATTTTATGGCACCGTGCTTCTGACAGTTTTATAGCAGCAGTCTCAAGTACACCCTTAGGGAATTACGTCGCACTCTTATTTCCAACAATTATTTTATAGGTCACTAACGAACCGCGCCGGCTTTTCACGGGATGCACGTATCATTTATCTACGTATGGTTCCATGATTTCTGGTGGAGCGATGGGTCTTACTGTGCCTTTTTACGACTCAAAAATAATGCAACGATTATTTTGTACGGTAAGTATAACGCAAAATTTGCTGAAAATAACATTTCTTTTGGTTCATTTACTACTAAACTTCTATGTGATCACGCATAACTACAATAGAATGGATATTGTTTAAAATTCCATAAACTCGGTAAATCAGTTTTGTAGTATTGGAGTCTAAAAGTAATATACACATATCGATTTTTATAACATACATATTTATCAGTGTTTTCTATAGGAATATGAAATGTGTACTATTCATCCATCGCAGAGAAACGTTCGCGCCACGAAAAATCTGTTTCAGCTATCATCAAATCTTTTCGACACGAGCTCGATACGAGCGGACGCTTTATGAATAATTTATTTAGTTATTATCGAGTTTCTTTGTTTTCCCTATTTCAAAGGAACGAAAGTACGTATCTCTGGAATTCCCAGCGTCGCTGGCGGCTGCACGGAGCCCCACTACAACGTTTGTTAACAAACACGGCTCACTGTCACTACAATGGCTCTTATCTCTTGGAAACATAAAGCTACATACTGTTCACGCGGTGCTTTTTCATTTCATAACGCGGAAAAGTCTCTCCAATGTTTGTCTTACATTCGTTTTCGAGTCGCCAAACTCGTTAGTACGCTTGTAAGTATATCTCCGGTACAATAATATATCATCTCGAAAAGTTTGCGAGCAATATTCGGCCCGCCGGGACAGTTCCATGTAATGTTTGGATTAGTGCGCTTCGCGGTCCTGTTGTATAACAGTAATGATAAATGAACACGTCAGCGTTTCTTATGTAACGTTATTATGACGTAGAACCTGTGCGACGCAATGGGAATAAACTTGACGGATATGTCACCGGACATCATCCCGAGATACCAACTTAAACGACAAAGTTGGATCATTTTCCAAGATGCGAGTATAACATTATTTTTAATGAGTTTTGTTTCTTTTTACTTACTTTGCAACAAATTAACGTACTCCATTCGGGAATAGGATTCCTCTGTTGTCCAACATCCAGAAAATTGCTTGATTTAAACTCGACCGCCGAAGCTTGGGGTTCTTAATAAGTCGAGTCCTATTTTATCCAGAGCTACACCGAGGATTCTATCTTATACTCGATAAAAGACTCGGGGAAATGTAATTCCGACTAATGCCAGACTTACAGAAGAACGATTCCCCTCCGGACTTGTTTCGAGGGTCTCGGCTGGTCTTATCTGCGCATATTGGTTGTACCCGGTGCCTAGCGCGCTTCGCTTTTCAAATAGAATTGATTCCACTACGCGAGTCGCGTTGATTGGACAGAATTGAATTAACTCGTCGCTGATTGAAAAGTAAGTTTGAATCTCGGATTGCTTAGCGATGGCGAACATCCGAGTGGCTACCCAGGCAGCGTTAATCTTTGCACTCTCGATTTTATTTTCAGTAATCGAAATACCCAGGAAGCGTTAATCTTTGCACTCTAGATTTATTTTCAGCCATCGAAATTATATTATAGTATTATTTTTGTGTACGTGTGTGTTTTTTTTGTTTGTTTTGGTTTTGTTACTAAAAATTAAGTTTGTAGGCCCTGGGAATTCTCCTCAAACTTAAATTCATTTCGATAGCAATTTTATTGTTATACCTACTATCTGTCCATGCTTAATAAGTTCTACGTTTAAGTACTGTTTATAACAAAATAAATATAATTGATTACATTTGGCTACAATAATTACATCTTACGGTTTTCTAACACTTTCTGTAAGTTTATACAAAGTTTTGAATCAACAGTCGAAGTAGAACGTCGTTTATCTTCAGTTTGTTCTAATGATTGGACAGCTCGCTCGCTCCCTTAACTATGTTGGCGAGTTTGTAGTTCTTCAATTGCTTGTGCGGCCGTTGTTTCCAGTTAAATGCCGGCATCCAATCGTCCGGGAAATTATAAAGGCGAAAGGAAGTCGGGCCAAAGACGCACCCGGTACGAATGATTCGTTGCCGTGGCAACGGGTGAGTTCTTGAATTAGTTAAACATACCACTCCCTTAATTTTGATTCGTCAGTTCGTGACGCTGACTGCGAGTCCCTTTCTATTTTCAAATCGGCCACGATCCGATGGCTTTGTCGGTTTTAACACAGTCTGATGAATTGGTCTTCGGGTTCGATTGTTGACGAGGTAAATATTTTTTTGAAAGAGAAATGTTTATTTTCATTAACATTTTGCCATCTCGCTGTCTTTTCCTTCCCCTGATTTATTGTACAAGTGCCGCCCCATTTTAATTTAGTAAATAAGCCTTTGCTTCGGTGTATATTACATTTATGTTTTTATTTTATTTTTTGTAGCTTCGCGCTACGTAATCTCAAGTTCAGACTGAGTGCAGTTGAATAGATATTAGAGAAAAATATATAAGATTAACGAACAAACAAATACTGTTTAAATTTTTTTTCTTAATTACCTATTTACCACTTCGGTATTTATGAATAAAATTGTACATCTGTGCATTTTAAAAAAACAGTAATATTAATAATTATATAGATACCACCCGTCAGTGACCCACCTTAGCTTCGTCTACATCTGAGTATTTTATAACAAAGCAGTGATATTATTAATTAAAAAGATAAATCCGCGTGATCAGTTTTTATTTTAAATTTGAAAATACTTTCACACTTTTATTACAGAATTTATTTAAATGAATTATGCTCGAATATTGACTATTGGGCGACCACCAGTATTGGTACTTACAAGTCATGATATAGGTTAATGTTTCCGCCAAGAGGAATGAATCGACTTGGCATTATTCTCATACTGTTGTTTCTTTCAAGGTCTTGTTACTAAGCCGACCTAAGACGCGAAATCTGATCGCGATAAGCGCCGCTGAAGCCTCGTAATCGATATCGATGGACGTCACTAGTTACAAGTGTCGATGTAGACGAACGGTGACTGTACTATTGACGGATTACTATAGATATACTATATACATAATTGTTATTTCTCAGAAGTTCATTTTTATCGGTAACAAGAATCTACATATATGCTATGTATAGTATCGAGGATACTGCATGATAAATTTATGTAAGATAAGTCATTTTTAACCAAGTTCTAAAGAAGAAATTGGTTATATACTACGAGTATCCGATTTAGTTCGAGTTAATTGTTTTTTAAGAAAAAGCATACATACAGTTAGTGACTCCTACTTCGTAACATGGGGTTCGTATATTAAGCACTGACTTTATGTTTCTACGCGTGTTTATTTATTCAACAATTATCTTAAGAATGATATATTACGTATACCTAACAATTCCGTACGATTTCACTGTAACTATTTTTTTTTAGTAAAGTTACGGGCTAGGAATTTTATATAATTTTTTTTTAAAGTTAATTTTGAATTGCATTAAATTGAATTGAAACTTGCTTTCGAATTTTATTTTATTTAAAGTTTTATATAATGTTATTTTTGAAAATTAAATGCCTTATAGGCGTTTTGCTGTCTAAAATTAAACTCGTTAATCGGAATTAAATAAATCGCAACAACAAATGCGACGTCGGACAAAGACGTTGTCTACCAACTCAACTTTTAATTGATCTCCTTACGCCCCCTAACGTTTAACAGTACAATCACCGAGATAAGTTCACGTTGCGAACCGTCTACGTAGCGAATGAACTTATAATTGATTAACTTATATAATAACACAGCTACTAATAATAAAACAACAATTCGAATTACAGTGGTGATAGAACCTATCCAGGTTCGATATGGTCATTACCACCGCTACTCACCTATAACACACTTTTCAACTATTAAAAGAAATAGTAAATGAACACGCAAAGTTTGCGTTTCGCTGACGCATCAGTAGTCAATTCTTGCGAGTTGTTTTTGTACCGATACTAAGGATATTCGAAGTGACCAACTTTAATCCTAAAAGTAAGCCACACAGCCGTGACCATCCTAACATAGAACAAAGGTTCTGTATGGAATAATTTTTAGATATTGACAATCATATAAGTATTAAGTATTAAATGTCGTAAAAACTATAGCTATCGTCAGCAATCAACAAAAGCAACTATAGCGATCGTCAGTTGTAAGCATATGTATTGCATATTACACTTTACTTTTTTACACAAAGCTCTACCTATATTAGGTAAACTTACGGCAATCTGCTTCAAAGGAAGAAACATAAATCCTTAAGTACCTACTAATATTATAAATGAGAAAGTAACTCTGTCTGTCTGTCACTCTTTCACGCCAAAACTACTGAATGGATTTAAATAAAATTTTGAACACATATAGTCTAGAAGCTGAGAAAGGACATAGGCTACTTTTTTTTTAATATGTATATATAGTCGCGGGCACAGCTAGTTGTAAATAAATCCAATAACGAGGTAAGAGTGCGCACCGATACAATTCGCTCCGCTACGTGCACCCTTATTTAACTTCTCTAGAATTAATAGTTCAACATTCTTGTTTTACTTTGGCGAATGTCGCGACGGGGAAGGTCTATGACCGACGCCTCGCCGTCGCCATGGCAACGGGAATATCTGCGTGATGCGACCTCCTGTAGGCACAACTACACAGCATCACAAAGCACCTATCATATAATTGTAACGAGCCAGTGTTTGTCTGTACGTACGTGTGCTCTCAACGGTGAATGTTTTAAAGATAACGATTACGGTATTTTTTTATGTTGGTGATTGAATTTAATTGTTTGTGGAATCTGGCTAGAAAGTGCGCTGAAATACCGATGTTGTTGCCGAGTTGGCATTTTAGTTTATTCGAATATTACTAACTACAGACAAAATTAAAAAAAAACTATTAGCTTAAGAGGTTGTGTGGATTAAATTTAACCTTTCGATGTTAAAATAAGTGACCGTATGTTAGTTTATGTTATTAACTGTGAACGTTAAACTATAACGAAACGTGACCAAAGTCGCGGGCTGTCACTTGCGATGTAATACGTAAAGGATAAAACCCTTGCACGTCATAAAGGATAAAAGGCTCGGTCGTGAATGGAGAAGGTATGGTCCCCTAAGGGAGGTTCTATAATTTTGCTTGTTTCTTTTAATAATGAAGTATTAAGTAGCCTTATGTTTGTTACATAAAAACAATGACAGTTTGACGCACAAACAATGACGCATTTTTTCTAATTTGTATATAGGCTCAGTAATTTTACTTGTCACTAAAACTTTTGGTCGAAGTATACTGGGATGCACTGATTAATTGATAGTAAGTAACTTTAAGACACAGTCATTTTGTTTGTAATATTTTTTTCTCTTTGCTTGTCTATACAATTCCAACGTAAAAAATATGTTTTTAATATGTCGTTTTTTATGTAACTCATATATTTATTCAATGTTACTCGTCGAAAGAGTATTTTCAAATAATTAAATGTGTTTACTGTCGTAGCTTTGAAGGGTAATTTAATTTAATCATATTTTTCCCTTCACCTTTTCACATTTAACCTACTTACGCAATTTCTCAAAATCCATCTCGAGTAATAGAAACGAGTCGTTTTTCACGCACCCCCTCTATTTATTCAATATTACTCGTTCGTATTTACGTTGATGCCTTCAGCCGGCGTGAGGGAACATTCCTAAAGTACGTCATGTGTTATGGGGGTGGGGGGGGGGGTCGAAGCGGACGCGGGGGGCCTCCCTTGGGC
>DWJH01000087.1:0-15120 GCA_018248735.1 Tagiades litigiosa | reverse complement strand
TTTCCACGAAATTGCAGAATTTTTAGGCTTTGCTGGATCCTGCATAGAATCATCGGGATAAGACACCAACTGTAACAATAAGGATATATAATTAACAGTTCAATTTTCCTATAATATTGAAAGCACCAAAGTTATTTATGATAAACTTACAGGTGTATTTGTGACCTCCATCATAGGTATAGAAGCATTTTGTGTAATGGGCATTGTTACTACAGCTGTTACATCTGTAAATGGGATAAAATAAAAATTAACATCAACAAATACAATTGACATTATGAATGTTAAACAAAATACCCTCAACAATCCAATTTATATTATCAATTGTTGGGTAGATAATAACAGTACATGACACATAGTAGATATATATCACAATCTATTTTATCATTATGGTTAAAATAAGTCCAATGTTGTCCAAAGGACAAAAAGATAATGTCAAGTAGAAGAGGAATACAATTAAATTAGTTAAATATAATTTGTTGAAATTACTTACTTGTCTCACTCATGTATGACGTCAACTCCATTAGATTTGGATGAGGAACATATTTAACATCTTCACTCTCTGCAAATAATGAACAACATACATAATAGCAACTATATTTTAGTCATAACTATCTACATTTACTCCTCAACCTTATTCATATATTTCTTCAAGTACATTTAATAAACCAGTAGTGCAAACAGTTTTCAATTACTACATAATTAATTCTACGCATTTAATGTGATTAATGTTAAAACAGGACTATTAAGCATATAATTTTAAGGAAAATCACACAAGCATCAAATTTATGTTTTCCGTTTTACATATTAATTTATTTATCTCTTTATATAAAAAAATATGTTTTGTATTCTCTTTACTAAAATTTATCAATAATTGCCACAACTTTTTCCTTAATTATTATAAAAATAATAAACCAGAAACTGCTGAATTTGAATTAAAATAATATTTATTACTTATTATTAACAATTACAATAAAATTACAGTTCTCAAACAAAGTTTTATCCTGGAGTGTTTTTATTTAATTACTGTATAGTATGGTCTTGCACAGTTCAACTATGATCCAGGTTGTAGATTGAGACGCAATAAAGAAAAATTATCAATTCATAATATTTTTAAGAACCATTAATGGTACTTACGTGAAGTCAGTATAGAGAGTGCTCCCGTTTCTAAAATGAATGATTCTGCATCTTTAAAATGTTCATCATAATAATTAGGAACAATACTTTCGGTTGCTTTAGCTTTTTCCTCAGATTTTATTCCTATAACCATTTCTTCAGCCTTGTTATTTGCCTCTTCCATAGATTTTTCAACAGAACATTCACTTTCTTCAATTACATCCATACTTTCATAAACTTCTTTTATAGGAATACGTTCCTTTGCAGGTGATTCTATGTTTGAATCAAACACAATAGTAATATCATCATGGAATGAATCTGTTGCAGTTTCATCATTGTTATCATGAATTGGTAATGGCTTTATGTCTTCTTTTAATTCAGGACTATTGCCTGTTTCAGATGCAGGGATCTCGTATTCATTTACTACTTCTTCACTACAATCATTAGCTATTGAAACATTATTTAAGTGGCTTTCAATTTTTAAACTGGACATAGAGGATACACTCCTATCATCATATTCATAAAGTGAAGCTGTTGCCTTGCTATCTTCACTATTTGTATCAACATGATCTCGTGTTGTATACATATGAAGCTCCTCATTTTGGTTTAATTGTTCACTATTGCAATTTGTTTCAACATCAGAACAATTGTTACTTACGGATACTTGAGCATTGTGTGCATAGAAATTTGAATCATCTAAAGTATAATCATCTTCGTACCTAAGTCTTTTTGAATATCTATAGTCCTCATTCTCATTGCTTAATCTCTTGGTAGGCTCATGAAGATTACTGTCAGAATCTGTGGCCTTGTCATCTTCACAATCTTTAGCAATACTTGACTCTTCAATTGTTACCACACTTATATCTAACTCTTGTTTTACCTCATTGCGATTTAACTCCCCATCATGTAACAAAAGTGGATCAATTGGTGTAGTTGCAACAGAATCATCAACTCTATGAGTAGATGCTGAATCTGAAAAACTAAAATCTAACTGGCATTCAACATATCCCTGGCTATGATTGTTTTTAACATGCTTCAGAGGAAGGAGGTCTGGAACTGGTGCAGATGATTTACTGCTTGCAGGAATAGGTTCATCTCCAGCTTCTTCTGCCTTTGCTGAAGAACGGGTCACAGCACCAACATTTCTCATTCTTTTACTACTGCTAGAAGATTTGCTCTTCTTAATCTTTGGAACAGTACTGCTACTTGTTATTGATGCTGTTGGTCTTAATTTTATGGTGGTTTTGAGGGATGGCCTTTCTGAATTCAAATTCATTGAAGATTTTTCTCTTCTTGATTTTTCACCCCAAATTGGCTCAAAGTGTTTCAATTTCCAAGGGTCAATTTTGCTCTTTTCTTTCTCTGCTTCAGTCTTCATTTTTTGTTGATTCTCTGGTGTAAACTCACCACCGGAAAGGCTATCTTGCCATCCTATACAAGCACGAGCAAAAAACTCATTATTGAGACTAGATGAGCTAAGTCTTCCTCATGTACTTGGCCTGTCTACATTTGGTAGCAGCTGTCCTAGTTTATATTGATATAAAGGTGGAAGTAGGGAAAATGTGTGTTTATTTAACAGAGCTCTAATATTTGTGTTAACTAATATCGAATCTGGGGTTTCTAAATCAATGTATCCCTCTCTTGTTTGCTGCAGTTGTGCTGCTGTTGATAACTTTTTACCACTTCGTTTTCTAGGCTTAATACAAAACCCTGGTATGCTGGCCAAAACTTCCCGCATTGTAGACAATTTGTTAGATGAACTTGAGCTGGTTTCCGTGTATGAAGAAGCGGCGGTCCATTCCCGCGTCTCTGGAGGTGGTGGAGGCGGCAGAGGTTTAACTATAATTCTAGGAAGAGGTCTGGAATGATTAGAGCTTTTTTTTCTTCGTTTTGATTGCTTTCGAGACGAATGTTTACTAGATTTTTCGCCATCTGGAGGTATACGGATAACCGTATACTGTTCGTTGGTGCAAGACAGGTACTTGCTGTCAGAAGAATTGTCGGAATATTCCATGTCGTTATTCACAGGATGCGAACTGAGAGGTGATACGTCTAATTCCATTGTTATTACAGAATTATTATTACTTTCACACTCGAAAGGTCCCCTTTTCTTAAATAATGTATTTATAAAATGAAGATTTATGCCGCTGACATTCACTATTTCAACCCATTGTGCATTGCTTCATAAGTCGTGTAGACGTGAAATATTCTTTGTAACATTTCAGTAACGTAAAGACAGTCAATCATCACATATTATTTGATATCATTCAAGGTTGCACTGCATTTGAACGCATTATTCGTTCCTTTTCACAACAGTAGAGCAAAAATCAAAATGTCACAACAACGTAGAAAATGGATTCCACTGAAATGAATTCCGTTTTACACAATAACATATTGTCTTTTCGTTAACACAGTGCAATTATTCTTTATTACTTTTATGATTAAAGTTTTTCAATTAAACTAATTCACAATTACCAAATTATATTATTTTTTATTTAAACTATAAACATGATATCATGAAAACATAAATGAAACACGTATAGCCCGTTTGTGAGACTGGAGATGGAGAATACATTAAGATTTAAAATTATAAATATAAAATTCTTGAAAGACGAAAATAACACTCTCAAATCAATTGAAGTATTTTGTTTCATAGCCATTAAACATTTAATTTATTTTAGTAATATTTAGACGAAGATATATTCTAGGATAATAATCGGCCTTGATTGCCGTATGTTTAACTATTTTTAAAAGAATATCGTGTCATAAATAAAAAAAAATATATAATAAACTTAATAAAAAATTAACTGCGCAGTAAGATAATTAATTGTAAGGTTTGTGCATTGATGGAAATATACAAGTGCCACGGAGCACTTCGATTCTATTAAATAGGTAGGTTGCTATAAGTATAAAGATCACGTGAAGTTATCTGTTGTATTTGTTAATTTTAAAATACATTGCTAATGTATTATTTTCGTTGCATTTAATAAAATATAATTGTAATTTTTATAGTCATAAAGTTGACTTGCTATACTAATAAATAGCAATCCAATGCCGGCAGAGCACGAATCAATGGTGCGGATATTAGACATAGACTAAAGAACGGCTTCGCTTTTCTTCGATTTGAGCGTGGTCCGCCATTTTGTTACACTCATGTGGTATTGCGGATATCGTTTTCACATCATAAATTTAGTAGATTATATGAATTTGTAGAATTCTATAATCAAATCAATGTTTGTTTACCAGTGTTAATTTATTTAAACGTCGATTGTGGATTACAGTAAACGTTTTTACATAAATAAAAAGGAGGCTGCGCTAGAATGGGACGCGGAAGGTAAATAACGGCTTTGTCACTGCAGAAAGTTTTGTAGTTTTCATCTATCATTTAATTAATTGTTCTTGGTTTTGATTTGTTAAGGGATAGAAGTCGCGATAGGCGACGAAGCCGTAGTAGGAGCAGGAGCAGAAGTCGTAGTCGCAGCCCACGCTATGGACTCGGTTCCGGCGGCGGTGGCGGAGGAGGGGGCTACGGAGGTGGCCGACGCAGCAATCCTGGCGCTAATTTACGCAAGCCTAAATGGGACCTTAGTAGGCTGAAACCCTTCAAAAAAGATTTCTATGTGCCTCATCAAGATGTCGAAAATAGATCAGAATCGGAAGTGGAATCTTGGAGGAGTGACAATGAAATCACACTTAAAGGCCGAAATATCCCTAAGCCTACTTTAACATTCGATGAAGCAGGATTTCCTGACTATGTAATGGATGAAATCGACAAAATGGGATTCTCAAAGCCTACTCCAATTCAAGCACAAGGGTGGCCCATTGCCTTGAGTGGGAATGACATGGTGGGAATAGCTTCGACGGGTTCAGGAAAAACTTTATCCTATATTCTGCCAGCTATTGTACACATAAATAATCAGCCTAAGTCCAGTCGAGGTGATGGTCCTATTGCCCTAGTATTGGCTCCTACAAGAGAATTAGCTCAACAAATTCAAGAAGTTTGCGATAAGTTTGCCAACACATCTAAGATTCATAACACTTGTTTGTTTGGTGGAGCCCCAAAAGGACCACAGGCGAGAGATTTAGACAATGGAGTTGAGATAGTCATTGCGACTCCTGGACGTCTTCTTGATTTCTTGGAAAGTGGAAGGACTAATTTAAAGAGATGCACCTACTTGGTTTTGGATGAGGCTGACAGAATGTTGGACATGGGTTTTGAGCCTCAAATTAGAAAGATCATTGAACAAATTAGACCTGATCGTCAAACACTCATGTGGTCGGCTACCTGGCCTCGAGAAGTTCAGACTCTGGCATCTGAATTTTTAAAGGATTATTTGCAAATCAACGTTGGCTCCTTGTCATTGGCAGCCAACCATAATATATTGCAAATAATAGATGTTTGTATGGAATATGAAAAGGAGACTAAACTGAGCACACTCCTCAAAGAGATTATGGCAGAAAAAGAAAATAAAACAATAATTTTCATCGAGACAAAAAGACGTGTTGATGATATAACAAGGAAAATGAAACGAGATGGGTAAGATTTACTTTTTCTGTTGATGGATTTATTAGAGTAATATTCAATATTGTCGTTTAGGAGAGTAGGCACACCATACACAAATAGTACACAATTGCATATGGTAATGTTCACCCAATTTGTTTTACCCAAATAAGTGTTCATATTGTATTAGTAATTTATCACATCATATAATTTTCTTTATTTACCTTTGTATTCATTTTGTTCATAGATGGCCTGCAGTGTGTATTCATGGTGACAAATCCCAAAATGAACGGGATTGGGTATTGCAAGGTAAGAATCAGCTACAACCTTCTTGGCTTGTTTTGTTTTTTTGTTAATATATAATTATATTATTATTATTATGTATCAAAATTATTGAGAGAAAAATAAATTTTTATTAATTTATTAAAAATATTAGAGAAGGCGAGACTACACACATAGATGATTGTAGCAAGTAGTGAAACAACCGAGAAGCGGTATCGGACTAGATTAGAGCTGGCCCCGGCAAGCGTGCGGTAAAGAGTCAGTATCTGAACACGTGTCTGCATGTGCAGGCTGCGGAGGGCTGCGGCTGGGCGGCGGGGCGGCGCGCGGTGCGTCCGTCGCCGCTAAGCCTCCGGCGGCGGCTCGCCGCGGCCGGCCGCACACACCCGCCCCTAGTTGACGGGGCTAAGCCTTAAGCCCTCTGACTTGCATCGTGTCTGAGCCGCTTCTCGCGTGTTCGGCGCAGCGAGGCTCGCCCCCTCGCCCCCTCGCCGGCAGCGAACGCTCCATGCGCTGTCGCCGAGCCGTTTGGCGACCAGCAGCGCCCGGTGAGCGCCCCGCCCCTCGGCCTCGGCGTTCGCGTCTATGTACGCGCCTCGCCCGCGCGCGCTGCCGGCGCACTTGCTATCTCACTTGTTGTTTAATGCATGTTATACGCGGAATACAATATGTCGGTGATAGTAAGTTGACATGAGACTTCTAATCTTTAATGTGCATACACATGGATGGATTACAAAGGAATTATGAAAACAGCCCCAAAAATTTATCATCTACAGTGTTCACTGTAGATTTTACACTTATTATAAATAATTTATTTTGTAATAATGTGTATTCAAATTATATTACTATACATATTTTGGTATTGTTGGTGGTGCTAAACTTCGCGAATGTTATGGAAGCTAAAACCACACATCTGAATAATTACAAAATGAAAAAACATTGCAATTATTTCAACTTCAAAAGAATTTGATGTAAATGAAATCATTTAGATTAATAAGGGATACAATTCAATATTGGCATCTACAATGAATATGTTACATTGATATATGGTTAGTTGTGGCATAACCCAAAATTGAATTAGTGAAGAATTCATATAGGGTTCGTAGGCAAGATATGAATGCCGTTATTTTTATACAATTTTTAATAAAGTGTGGATAAATTAGGTATTTTTGTATCATGATATATATTAGGTTTTTAATTTTTCTACGTAAGAGGAGTAAACTGAGTTCTGGTAAGGTAATCAATTTAGTAACAGTCTTTACATTATTGATATATTTAATTAATAATAATTACCGTTTTGCATATTTTGACTGGTGTTATTGACTATTTTTACAGATTTTAGAAGTGGAAAGGCCCCTATACTTGTTGCTACAGATGTTGCTGCTAGAGGTTTAGGTATGCATTTATATAATTATTATTTGTACAAAAATAGTAAATGAAAGTAAAAAAAATGTATTATTTAACTATGTTCTTAAAAAATAGTTTATAAATTATAATATTAATATCTTTGCAAAGAAAATTCCGTTGTAATGCATATAAATTATTGTATTTAACGACAAGGAATTTAATATTAAAGCATTAACATTGTTTTCAGATGTGGATGATGTTAAATTTGTTATCAATTTTGACTATCCAAGCAATTCTGAAGACTATGTTCATCGCATCGGTAGAACGGGAAGAACAAATAAAACTGGAACAGCTTACACCTTCTTCACACCATCAAATGCCGCCAAAGCTGCAGATCTGGTCTCTGTTTTAAAAGAAGCGAAACAAGTTGTAAATCCGAAGTTGCAGGAGTTAGCAGAGCGCGGAAGTGGCGGTGGTCGTCGTAAGTACCCATTTAAAAGCATTTAAAAGCACGAGCGTACATAAATAGTAATCATGGTTCACTAAAGAGCCTGTAAAATATGTTAATACTAATATGTATTAGCTTGTGTCATTTCGTTATAAAATTAAATCAAATGGAAAAATAAAGATTTCACGTTATTATAATTATTATTTGTCAAGGCTATGACAACACTAAATGAAACAATAAGGCAATCAGCTTCCCAAACCATACAGAAAATTAATGTTGCAGTCTATGGTTCTATAAATTGTAACTGTTTGCCATAGGTCACCGTGGTCGTGGAGGTAGATACAGACGAGGGCGCCGGTCAAGATCCCGTTCGCGGTCGCGCCGCCGCCGTTCGCGCACTCGCTCGCGTTCCCGGGACCGCCGCCGCCGTCGACACAGCTCTTCCCGCTCGTCGCGCAGCAAGTCGTCCAGATCTTCAAGGAGCCATTCACGTTCTCGCTCCCGGTCGCGAAGCCGATCACGTTCAGGCAAGTGCAGCCCACAAAAGGATGCCAATAATAGTGGGTCACAGATAGCGCCCCAAGCGCTCTTGCCGACGCCGACGCAAAAACCGCTGCTGCCCACTCCCATCGGTCCACAATTGCCCCCACCCTATGAAAAATCAAATGCAAAAGGGAACTCCAATCCACCCGCTCGGAACGAACCATTCGCTGATAAAGATTTCTCAAGACATGAGAATACAAATCGAACTATTAATAATACAAGTAATTCTCAGATGTTACAACATCAGCATCCTTTCAATCAACAATCTAATCAAAAACATCAAAATCCTGGCCGATCAGACCAACAGTATTCAGCAAAATACCAACCCTCTTCTAGTCAACAATCAAATCATAAACATCATAATTCAGGTTCATCAGACCAACAGTATCCAAGACAATTCCAGCACAGTTCTAATCAACAGTCTCAAAGACATCAGAACTCTGGTCCATCAGACCAACAGTATACAACACAATACCAGCACCCTTCTGATCAACAAGCTCAAAAACAACATAATTCTGGCCCATCGGATCAACAGTATGCAACACATTACCAGAACCCTTCAAATCAACAATCTAATGAAAAACTTCAAAATTCTGGTCCACAATACCAGCGCCCTGCTAACAACCAACAATCTCAAAAACAGCAAAATCCTGGTTCATCAGAACAACAATTTCAGCCTGAACAAGAGCAACATTCATCAAATATGATTCCACCCTTAATGGGTTTAAATCCTCAAATGAATATGTGTATGCCATCTATGAATGGAAATGGTTTTGTAATGCCTCCATTTTTTCCTCCCGATCAGTTTGGTATGGTGATGCCCTCATTTGGCCCTAACAATATGTTCCCTCCTGTTCAACCATGGGGCGCCCTTCCTCCTCCTCCTCCTCCCCCTCCATCAAAGGAGTTATCCAATAGTGGGGCACCTAATCCATATAACCAGGGGCATAGCAGCTCGGCACAAAATGGCCTGGAATCAGATTCCAGAAAGCGAGGAAACCGTGCCGGTGGTCTCGGAAGCTCTTCATCACAAGCTATGGGCGCCAGTGGGTCCATGCTCGGGCCTGGCGCTGGCTCTAACTCCGGTGGTGGTCTCGGCGGAGGCTACCACTCTAGCGGTGGTCTCGGCTCGGGCGAAGGTCTCGGTTCCGGAAGCGGCTACGGCGGACCCTCCTCTGGGGGAGGCCTGGGCTCTGGTGGAGGCCTGGGCTCCGGTGGGGGCCTCGGCTCTGATGATGCGTCGAGCAACTCGCGCTCGCGAGGGCGCGACAGGCGGCGTCGCGGGAGGGGGCGAGACTCCGACGACGACTCTGATAATCCTGGCGGTGGTCTCGGCTCGGACTGCTCCGGCGGCCTCGGCGGCGGTCTGGGCCAGGCCACCGGCGGGTTGTCCTCTGGCGGTCTCGGCGTATCCCATGGGGGCCTTCTGCCGCGCATGTTGCCACAAAACGGTGGCGATAACCTAGGATCTCAAGGTGCCAATTTCACAGCATTCGGTTCTTACGCTACTAAGAATATTAGAAATCCAATGGAGAACCTTAATGGTACTGTAGTGGGTAATAGAAATGATGCGGAGTATGCTGGCCTGCAAAACATGGGACCCGGTAGGCCTCTAGGAGCTGCAATGGAGAACGGTGGTTTGAGCAATGCGCTGGCTAATGGCTCCATGGGGTACGATAATGACCGCCAGAGGAATCGCCACCGTCGGTGAATACACTTGAGGTTTGTTATATTCAAACCAATGAAGCTCACCTTTAACTACTGTTCACCTGTTTACAGGCACCATCCATGACACCCTTATAACCTACTATTTATCTTTATGCATTGCATACAATTGTGTATATTATGGTTTGTGTTCTGTAAACGCTCACTAACTGTATCACTGTTTATTGTTAATATAGTTGTTAAAAGATAAATGTACTGAACATTCGTGTTTAAAATGTAAATTTTTTATGTTACAGAAAATGGCTACAATGGCGATTCGCGTCGACGCAGAAGACGTTAAACTGTCGCAGGCTAACAGAAAGAACAAATGAAAAATTACATGTACGAGACTACATTGAATTTCATTCCATGTATTTATTTGTGAGTGTGCATTAGAATACCAAGTTTTTTGTTACATAATTAGTACTGAATATCTCATTAGGCATTTCTAAGGTAACAATGTAATATAACATCTTTTTTATCTGTAGGATTTTGTACAATGATCATATTGAGTAAGCCAAGAGCTGTTTATGTAATGTCATTATTAAGTATTAATTTAGTTGATAACTACATTTCTTGATAATACAATACTACTTGTTCGAGGAAGACACTTTGATTGATTTTATCATTACCATATAATTTCAGTGACAGTGGATGTTATGTTATTAATTAAAAACAGATAGATATAAAAAATGTGTAAGGCTGAAATTAGATGAGAGCTCAAGTATGTAGCCATTTTCATTCTTTTTATAGGCTCATCTATACACCAGTTTACAGTAAATAATTTACATAATTCATGTATGTAGTATTATAGTTTTACTGATAATTGTTCCAACACACCATGTCCCAAAAGCATAGTATCATATACGCGCAATGTCACGCAGTGAAATATTTCAGTTAGTCACGTTCTCAGTTCGTTGTGAATCCAGCAGACACATATTGAGTGTTTTGTCACACACTTCCCTGTTCTTTTTTTTACTGCTTGTGTATAATAATCTGACGAATTATACTATAAATTAGTAGTACTAAAAAGAGAATGACTACAGTATACATTATATGTATAATATTTTTTTCTTTTATTTTAATTTTTGTCGTGCCAGTTTTTTTATGATTAATATAAAACTAGTGCTGAAAATGTGGCACATTGCGTTTAATACTTGTATATTGGTGACAGATTTTATTTTTATTTTGGACAAAGCGTAGAACCTCAACGTGAGATATAAAGCGAAATAGTTAATAGGAAATATTTGTTGCTTTTTTCAAATGTATAATATAAAAGTAGAAATTTCAAATTAGGTCGGATGTTTCAAAGAAAAAGCGGTTAAAATAAGGAAAGAATGTATTTTGAATTATACTTTATGCAAATCCCAATGTATCTTAATGGAAGAAATAAATTTATTGTCAATAACTTTCGTCTGTATATTTAACATTCCCTCCTTTATTTTATTAATCACATGTTACATTTAAAAAAATCCTAGAAGCTTGTACTCAGGATATTAAAGGTTAAACACTTTTATTGTTACAAGAGTGGCAGACTTCATGTAGTTCACCTAGTGTTTAGTCTTTTATTGCAACTCAATGAAAACATAAATACAATTCCTTTGTCCCATATGAGGTTAGCTACATATGCGTTCCAAGTTAAATCTTAATCTCGTGAATTAAAATTGAAACAATTTAGAAAAACTTCTGCACAGTAGCGTTAAGTGATATTTACTCCGAGATTGACCACTATTCATTTTTTTAGTTTATTGAAAAATAAACCTAAGATATTATGCAACGTACAATATGCAGAAGCATGTGGATGGTAGTGATTTAAAAAAGAGGACCAATTAATGCGATGTTTCGTTTTTTCTACAATAAATGTATTTTTACAGGATGTAGCCAGCAAGCAGGCAGCCTGTATGTAACAGGCAGGCAGGCATATGTGGAAAAATTCAACTCTTTAATATTCTAGGGATATTAATTTTAAGGGATATAAATTTTGTTACTAAGTTGATAATAATCTATATATTTAAATCTATGGTTTGTAATAATTTCAACAATAGATAGCACATTAATGAATTTAAAGGTTATTGTTTCCATGGTTACCAAGTCAGTTTATAATATTTACATGAGACAAGTTCTAGAATAAAAGTATTTTGAAGTAAAATTTACTATATCATGAGTTTTTGTGTGGATTTAGTATCAGAAGATTCGTTTTATGAAAATATAACACTGGGTGTAACAAAACTACTAGGTCAGTCACAACATTTAATATGAATTAGCTTTGTGTTTAGGTAAAAATTGGAAACCATCTGGTACAGGTCCTAATAACATTTCACTTATTTTTATCCAGTCTGTACAATTGCCTGATGCCATCAATGTTTCCAAGTCATCCCTTCCAAAGTAAGGAGGTGGCCGTTCATTAATTTTTTGTGGTGGTCTCTCCAGTAGACCCACAGGAACATAGCGATACAGAAACGAAAGCCATTCAAGTAAAAACCTGCGAGTACTCTCAACTCCTTGTGTGTCAGAACCCCAGTGTTCCAAGCCGAAATTTGTAAACTTTTTAATTATATCAAATCTTTCACTGCTGCTTATGTCCCACAATTTCTGTTCTTTAATTTCAGTAAATATCCATGGTTTTATAAGTGCTCCACGACCAATCATGACACCTTGAACAGTGGGAGCTAGCTCTTTTTTTTGTAAATAGTCCTCATAAGTAAGTATATCACCATTACCATAAACAGGGCAGGGTGCTGCTAATTTAGCACAAGTTTCTATGTATTTCCAATCTGCTGATCTTGTGTACCGAGCTTCTCTTGATCTACCATGCAGAGTGATAAGTGATGCTCCACATTGAACTAATTTTGGCATAACAGTGTGAGCTATTTTCTTATCTTCATACACACCAGTTCTTATTTTGGCTGTAAAAGGTATATCTAACAATTTTGTGACACTTTTAACAGACAATTCTAATGCTGATAATCTATGCATCATTCCACTGCCTCCTCCTTTCCTGTATATCAAGTCAATTGGACATCCTAAGTTGAGGTCAATAAAGTCTAGTTCTGTATTCTCCTTCAGTAATTGGCCTACTTTAGTTATAGTGAATGCATTGCTTCCACATATCTGTGCTCCAAATATATTTTCTGTTTCATGTCTTTTAACTAAGGCCCACTCTTGTTTCATTCCTTTAAGAAGAGACTCACAGAGGGCCATTTCTCCACAGGTTATATCTGCACCAAATTCTTTACAAATTCTTCTAAAAGGCAAGTTGCCCACAGTGGTCAGTGGACTAAGGTATAATTTGTCTTTCCAATCTATAACTTTCTTCTCTCTCGGTAGCAACTTTATTATATCTTCATCTGTTATAGCACCTATGGTGGCATCAGATTCTCGTTTATTTCTTGGATCCAAAACTTTAACAATTGTTTCAGCAAGAGTAAAATCATATCTCTTCTTCTGAAGTTTATGTTGCAAGTCCGTCTGTAATGTATTTAAAGTATCATCTTCCCAGGTTTTATGTTTTTCTTTATCCACTATATTGTAACCTTCTTCTGTAATATGAGAAGATCCAAATCGGCAAGAGATCCCTCTTGGACATTGACCTCGGAGCTGAAAAATGTGACACTCCTTACCCAAATCGTGTTGTTTAGATTTCAAGTAATCAAGGGGATTATGTATAAATTTGCAATTATTAAATTTACACAACTTTGCATCATCTTTTGATACCATTGTAATTATGCTTGGACAAGGCTTATTTTGCTTTTCATCCTTGAACGTCTTTGGCCTGGATTTATTCTGTCCTCTGTTTTTATTTTTGGTTGCATTAGAATTACTATTTCCTTCATCATTATGTTTGGTTTTCTTAGTTTCTTGTCTATCACTTTCACTTAATTTGTGCTTACGTAATGAGCTATCGTTATTCTGAGTTTTGTTTGGTCTTTTAAGAATGAATTTTTCCTTTATAAAACAAACACCAGCAAAAGAAGACATAGTAGTAAGTCTTAATTATCTTTCATATACGGTGTTTGAACATAAAAAATCAATTTGTGCCTCACTTAAAAAGGTTTTAAAGATAACAAAATACTCAAGGTAAAGTTTATCTTTTATTTAAAAGGATAATCATTTAGGTTATAACTTAACCTAACCATATTGATTCATCCCTTTACTGTTTTGAATGACAATTGACAGTTTCGTCGGAAACTGATTGACATTAATTTACTCTCATTGCCACCTCTGTTGAATAAGTAAAAGAATTTTAATAATCACGTCTATACAGCCAGGAACAATGTATTGGAAAGTTAAACAACTAATTTTGATGATCATTGTTTTTAGAAGTAATAGATGGTAATTTTGAAGGCATGAATTTCTATGGGCGAACTATTTTCGATATTTACTCCGATTTGGCGGATTTTATGCTCGCTAATCGCCGAGTGATTATATTTTTCATTACAGAATCTGATCCTCGAATTTCGAACGTAGTAGTGGAGCGAAAGCCTCCGTGTGACCGTGTCGCACTTTCAACATGGGAACAAAGACACTCTGCTATTTTACCAGAAGATCTACGAAATTTTTATTTATCTAGTGATGGATTTCAGCTCACTTGGCACTATAAATATTCAGGGAAGCTATTTACATACATAATATTTGAGTTTATAGTTTAATAATAATATATTTTTATAGGTAATTAAACTTATGGATTTAAATTATTTATTGATTTATTGCTGCAGCTGATGAAGTTCTACCAGTGGGATCTATTCAAGTGAACTGTTTAAATGAATTGTTCCTGTCTCCTGCTCTAAAAGATCTCCTGGATTTTTCATTGACTCGGCCTAACTCTGGTCCACGACCAGTTTTTAATACAAAAAGCAAAGCGTTTGAATTGGACTCCTGTAGAACTATTGGAAAGGTATTTTTGTTTTTTTATACTAATTTTACACTTGGTTATACTAATTTTCTTGGTTATACTAAGTTTTAAAATAAATATGCTTTAATCATTTTTGAATTTAGGTATGTTTGGTGTACACGGGCGGCTCGTGGTCTGTATGGCTGGTGACCCGCGAGGGGGCGTGGGGTTGGCTCGCGGACTCCTTTACACATTACTTGCGAATGGCTCTGGTGCATCTCGGGTTGCCGGGATGGCAGGCCGCGTTCGCCAATTTGCCGCTTATTCCTTGGGCCGAGGTATATAACTATT
>DWJH01000086.1:0-15151 GCA_018248735.1 Tagiades litigiosa | reverse complement strand
AGGGTTCTATCTTTTCTGTTTGACACTTACTACTGATCGTCATCGTGAGATCACTAGTCAAATGTCAACTTGCCATTCAATTAAAAGTATGGTCCGTTGATTGTGCGTTTTGTTCAAGAGTATTCTCGCAGGAATACATTAGGTCCTTACTTATGAAATTATATAGAAAATTACACCATTAATTTAATATAAAATACACATATAAGGTTAATACAGCTTAACCATACTCCCGGATCGGTCAACTAAGCAAACAGTGTTATTAAAGCAAAAAATGGTAAGGTTCATCTATCAATTTCATAAGTAAGGATTTATTGTTATACTCATTTTAATCTCTTCAAAATTATCATTTGCGACACTATAATGATGTGTTAATGCTTTGTACTTCATTTACTTTCATTTAAACTATGTGAACCGTAGAACAGAATGTCAATCGTTTGTCCGATTTATAAAGGCATAGGAGTGATGTTATTTGTTAATCGACGTAAATCTTATCTATTATGTGTCTATGTAATATTACGTGTATCACCAGTTAAATAAAATTCTATGTGTCTGCAAATTCTTGTTTTATTACAAACCCCTATATTACGATAGAATATCACCTAACTAATGACTAGCCATATAATGACCAGTGAGTAAAATCAATATATCAATTACAGTCGAAAATTTTAGAGACATGCTATTTTGCCATGAGGCCATGTTAAAAGTATAAAATTTTGTTTTCGAAAAATTAACAAAAAATAACGTGCTGGTCCAAAATTCTCAATAGGGTTGGACTGACTCGTTGTTAGCTGTTATTTATAAGAAAATTAGCTAAAAATCTTTGAAAAATTTAATTGTTGATTTAATAATTTCTTTCAAGACTTATACATATATAAACTAAATAAGAACTAAAATTAAATTTATTTTATCGACTTTCTCCCACCAATATGGTGTTATAAAATGAATTATATAAAATGGTAATCCATACTAAACCGAAATATCTTTTTATGGAGAGTTACTTGTCGAAAATATTTGTGCGGCCCGCCAAAAAAAATTTAAATTTAAATTGGCCCATTGTTAAAAAAGGTTGCACACCCCTGGTCTAGACTTACTATTTGATGAAAATCCTGAAACCGGATGACATACTATTGGTATAGAGGACTTCGAAGTTACGTATGCAATTTTGCTCACGCTGCATTCAATCATGTTAATGGAAATTTCTAATATTAAAAAAGTAAGTTTTGCCCATGAAGTACGCCAAGCAAGTTTTTTAACTATCTATGTAGTTCACATGGTGGTCAGTGACTACGATACATACACATATATTATACGTATTCTAACAATGTGCTCGTAAAACACGACGTCTTAGTGGATCAAGTACATTTACTGTTATATAAATAGCTTCACTGCCAGTGATTTAGTAGTAACGTGTATTTCATCGATTTTATTGTGTTGTAGTAGTTATTTATTATTATATTTGCATACTAATTATGGAAATGTCTCGATCAAAAGTGTCGTAATATGTAACTTTACTTATTTGTAAATTAGAATATAATCAGTTACTAGTCTTGCTTAAATAGAAACGTATTGTTTTCATTGTAGTGTTGATTTCCTAAGGACTAATCAATAAGGCGGAAGGGTAAGCAACCCTCGCATTGCAAGGGGTTGAGAAAGTGTCGCGTGGCCAGCGGCCTTATCAGGGCTCGCATATCAAACGCCGCGGAATCTACCCCATGGTTAACACACATGCACCTAACCAATGTATAACCTAAAGGTAAATTAGTTGCGATCACTAAATAAAACTCCAGAAATAAAGTTGGGGTGAATAGTAGTTCGTCGAAAACGAAATGGTGGTTATTATATTAACATTTCATAATATTGTTTTACATCAGATTAGAATTTAATTAGGCAAGGATATAAATACGTTACGTTTTTTCCTACTTTCACCGTTAATTAAAAGGGCGAGAAAGGTTTCCCACGTATGAGTCACTGCCGATTAAACTACGAGTTACGGCGACACAATTGTTCAATTCGCTACGTTACAACGATAAAATATTTTCATATTATTTTGCATTGAATAATGATCTTCGCAGCGGGAACCGCAACATTCCAGTTATTTTAGTCATTCACGTCTAGCGCTTGAATAAACTAAGCTATGCGTGAAACAGATCTGACCGATATCAGAGTGATACTGTTGACTGGCTGGCTAGCGGAATTAAATCACACAAAGGCACACGGCGGGCAAATATGAAATCTTAGTGCACTTGAATCGACAATTGGATAACGGTGATCATGTACCATAGACGCTTAGACGGCGTCGACACGAATATCGTATTAACCACCTCGTGATCTACGGAAATTTATATCTGACGCTAGGCGGCTTCGCACAGCGCTGTAACATTACTGCACATGTACGAGTAGGTACATTATCAAGCTACCTATTGATTTTATTTCCGCTATGAAAGTCGTAAACAGATATGCACGTAATGTAGCTTAATAAATCTTGTTACATTGTAATAAATTATTGCGTTTTTTTGGTATTGGAAATCAACTAACGATTTCGATAAAATTTCATACTGAGATAGGTTTACATTTTAAATTTAGGTGCTATCTCCAGAAAAGTCGTTTCCGCATAAGAACTTTCTTCTAACTTCATCTCTTAATATCAAGGTACTAAAGAAATTGTTTTATAAATACTTACGTAAATTTCCTCTAACAATTGTTACACATAAAAAACTATAAGAGCTAAGTTCCTAAATAATTTAAATCTGTAGTCGTCAATACTTGTTTTGTATTATTAACAGTACCTTGTTTGATCCAATATATATTCCGTTCTATGGGCTCAATAGCACGATCTCACCATTAGAAAGTTTACAGAAATAGGTAGACTTCAGATTGCAAAATGAACGCAATGAATCAAAAAGCCAAACTACATTAACAAATTAAACTTGGTGAATATCTAATATACTACATTAAACTTCATTATAATTCGTATTACAAGAGTTGGTATAAAAATAATGAAATGGTATCGGGTAGAGAAAGATGTCACTTCTATCGTTTTCTATATGCATATATAAATGCCTATATTGGCCTGAAAGGGCTAATGGATCGATGATGGCGACGACAAGTGGGAAAATTCGAACTCTTGCCAAAATAAACCTAACATCAAAATTAACTAAATTCTGTCGTTTCACATCCTTCTCCCATGCAACAATGAAAGGTTAGGTACAAAAAAAAACAATATGAAAGTTTATGACAATTTTTTCCTCAATGTCTGTGCTCTATCAAAACAAACTACCTACATGATCTTTGAGCAACATTCGTGACAAAGCGAAACAAATACAACTAAACAGAACAGTTGATTGCACGAGTCATCGACCCCGCGCCAAATGTCGAGAACAATACTTTAATGGAACGCCTCAGACTGATCGTGTATTGAGGTTGATCTTAAATTGTATTATGAAGAATAGGTGCTACCGATAGGTTTGTGATTTTGTGAAGTTACGATGGGTTTCTGAAGCGACCACTCATTTAGCGATAACATTTCGGTTTTAAGATTGATTCACGTAGCTATGATTGATGCACATGCATAATTACGCATCGGCAGCAATCATTCACGGTACATATAAATACTTAAATTACTTAGTGTTACTTAAAACTTAGTGCAGAAAAGAAGCAATAAAATCAAATAACACGAGCCAAAGAGACACAGAAACAAAGGTTACAATGATCACTATAAACATAAAAACTAGATCAAATAACATAATATGTAATATGTACTTGTGATTATAATTATTGTAGGTATAGACGACACTCGTTCTGTCCTCCATTATTACCTTTTTTAAGGACAAGCCTGCATAAATAATACAAATAATATACAAAAACAATTTGTTCTGCATTAACATTTATTTGGTTCATAGATACCTACTATTGTCGGTTGGCGGAGAGGCCGTGAACTTGACTTTGACAGACAATCGAACGCCGGAGGCAGAGTTATCAGATCGCTGCGCGGAAGGGCAGGAGAAAGGCCGTTCCGGAATGTATTTATACGATCATGCACACTATCTTTGTTTGTACGTGCAACACGGCGAACTGTCGTTATCTTTGTATCGATATATTTGTTCGTGGTAAATTAGTTATGTCTCGTCTTATTAAGTACAGTTATATATTACAACTACCTATCATTAAATAGCACTAAAATAGATTATGTTATGATTTTTTCATAAATATTACAACATAACTATTATCTTATTTATATTATCTAAATTGTAAAGTTACATTATATACACTGTAAAAATACCATTAAAATACTTAATTAAAAGTAATTAAACATTTCCTTTAACGATGAAGGAAAATATCGTGAGAAAACTTGCATGTCAAAGAGTTCTTAATGTATAATAATCAAATAGATTAGCTTCGTCATTTCAATTATGTCGGGTGTGCAATAACTGTTTATCAATCGTATACAATTACGTCGAGTGAGTGGGCAGGAGGTAGGTAGGTACGTCCGCATTAATAGTAGCGGGACAAAGACAGTTTTAAGTTGAATCGAGTGGAACAGTAATTTGTTGGAGATCGGTGAGCGATGGTTTCATAACGTCCAACATTTCTCATGGAGCCGGCGCGGCGGGTTGGCGGGCACGCCTCACGACGCACACCGGCTTCGCAACGAAATGATCAATCAACACCATCTCGTCGCCACATTTTCCTCCTTACCGGCTAACGCAAAAAGATCTTAATCCCTCACCATAATTCGCCAGTTGCGACCTTTCCGCAATGATTGATAACGCGAGGCCGAACACTCACATAATTGGTAACGATTATTAAGAGAATTTATATTCGATAAGTTGACAGGCCGTGGCTCGAGTTAAATTCAATTTATGCCGCGATAGAATTTAAACCGTGACATATTTACATAGCCGTTTTGTTTCTATCCGAGCAAATGAAACGGTTTCAACTGCCGGAAATCTGAATGATTTAGTCGGGCACTTTGCAACAGTTACAAAACCGTCATTGTTTTCATAAGGACAGTTCTGCCGTGTTGCCAAAAACTACAGGCCAAATTTGGGAGTTTAAAATCTATTTAATTTTAATTTCATGTTTAATTAATTTTCAGGGAAACCGAGAAATCCTTAACGATCTTACCGAATAAAAAATATTAGCTCATAAAATTGTAATTTTATAAAACTTAAATTTATAAATATTATATTATTATTGATATTTCTCATTAACGATTTTTGTTTAGAAATATTTCAATATTTTGAAATGAACCTAACACGTATGTTAATTTATAACGATTTAACAATGTAGCGCATATTGTTTAGTACAAATAATACGCGAGACTGGAGACACAATTTGTTAGATTCGCAATAATACATTAATCATGCATGTAATGACTTTGTAATACATTACCCTTAAATTTCTTTATGACATATAGCCTGTACCTCCTATAAATCCTGACACCTATAAATAACGATAAATAAATAATTATTCGCATAGTTAGCTTGAACAATCCTATTGTTGGTTTCTCGGAAACGATTGTAACAATTTGGACTGAATGTAATAGTTTTATTTTTCAAGGTTCGACGAATTTTGTCGAGTGTTTGATTCATTTGTAATGTAAAATCTAATTTAAATTATTCACATTTAGTAACTGGATATGATTTTTTTTTTATTTAGTAAAGAGAACAAACGAGTAGTAGAGTTTTTCAAAAGTTTTTGTCTATTTATTACTTCTGAAATGTTGGTTGGTTATGGCCTTATAAAGGAAGCATTTATTTTATGAATTTTTTACTAAAGACACCAGTTCTAAATGTAGAGCAGTGTTTCTAAATAGGAGTATGAGAACTTTTAAGAAGACTGCGTTCAAACAAAACGAGACTTTATGAATTTTTTATTAACGATCTACACATCTAGCAAGTTCTACATTTAGAACAGTATTTCTAGATAGGATTATGAGAGCGAGCGCTAAGTGTTTTTCTGCCTTATCTAGATGCATATAATCGGTTTACATATACGGCGTGCAGTCGGCATCGGGCGGGCCCGCGTATCGATGGCGAGCGCCCGTTAATACGCGTTTCGCGCCCATTTATTTTCAGTTTTAGTTTTTGTCCTCACACTTGCTGGCCTACGCAACATCTTATAACACGCGGCCAGGGTTGATAACTGAACATTTTTTGGACAAAAAGACCAGCAGGATATATTGATAACATAGTGACTTCAATGTCTAAACTGTCATATAATTGTCATTATCGATGTCAATGCCGGTAGTTAAACTTCTCGCTATAATTATGAACTTTAGGTTTCATACTCATCCGAGATAAATCTTTAGACGACAAATGAACAGATGTTCTCAAATACAGAATGTCTTGTCATACCATGCAAATAGGCCACTATGTAAGAAAATTGCAGATTTTTTATTGTTCATGTCATTGAAAAAAAGGCAAAGGACAATAAAAATAAAAATCTTAACATTACATTCATCAAAAGTTGTGAAAAACTCGATAGTTTTTATATTTTAAATAATCCATATTTTTTTAAAACATCCATAAGGAATATCTCACATACATATAGCATCGACGCGAAACAATCACAAACGGAAAAAAAGGTAAAAACAAAACAAAAAAAATAGACGTAAGACACTTCTCATGATTTTATAAAAGAGCGTGGTCAAGAGGTCCTTTATTGATCGTTGGTGGGTTGGTGTTATTTTCTTATTTATTCGACGAGTGTACCTTACAGTGTCGAAACGGCAGTGGTCACAAAATGTTAATTGGCAGCCCTGAACGCTGGAGTGCTATCCGGTGGCGGTTGATTGTACTCATCAAGGATTTCTGCACTCAAGGACGGTGCCGGCTAGACGATCGCCGTTGAACGCCTCTTATTATTTCCCCTCAGACACATCTCGTTTTTGTTTCCACTCATTTATATTCACGATTCATATCGACGGTTAATCTCTATAATAAATTGTTTTAATTTTTTTTTCATCACCCACTCGCGTCAAACCGCTAAACATCCGACACGACTACCGAGGAGCAACCTAACGCCATCTATGCCGCGCAAGGTGTAATTAAAACACGGTTTCGCATTACCTCTTGACATATTTTAAGTAATTAGTAGTACTCGTAGGTTGTATTACAGTTATACATAGTACTATACAAAGCCGGTACCGCATTAATGACATGCCAGGTGACACATCTGTTCGTTTGATCTTTCAAGCAAAAAATATATTTGCACGTAGATAAACAATTATAAATTCATATATGTACCCAATTTAAAAAACATTACGATAATATATTTCTGCAACATTAACATTGCTACTTTTAAGTACAATGAGCGATACTGAAATACTCACAATATCAACTACCAGTATTTTGGTGCAAAATTATTGCGTTGAATTTTTTGTACTCGTAATTAAATATTTTAATTATTCACTAAACACAAAAATGTTTAATGTTCCATTTACAACCGAACGCAGATACAAAATTAAAGTCCCGATTAGTGCCAGCCGTGTCTATACTTGAGAATAATAACGAATCTCAAGGTTGCGGCATTAGCGAGAACTGAGCACATGTTTATGATCAAGTATAGATACTGTGTCCGACGGACAAGCTTCGTCTCAGTCCGGCAAATAGTTTATTTAAATCAGTTTTTGTGGCTGGCGAACTAGCAAAAACGATTGGCTATGTTCATCTATGAGGTTCACTCACCTCGATATTTCGAATGTGCGAACCTCATTGTCTGCTACGATTTTTTGTGGCGTATGGCTTGTTCATGGTAAATTTGAACAGAATATGTTTTCAAGTATATCAATATTTGAAGTATTAATTATTAAGAATCGAAGACATTCATATATCCATAAACGTGGTAAAAATGCTGGTAACAAATTATAAAAAAATATCTATATTACAATTGTTCATGTTATTACATTAAAAGGACTTATGGGTAATCGATTTACGGCCCTTTGTACTAACATGGAAACAAGCAAATAATATTAATCTGAACATTAAGGTTTCGAATTGCATTTAACCAGACAAAAATAAACACGATCGACATATTGTACATAATAATCATATCATCGCACGAACAATGCAGTTACATTTGACAAGACGACCGACGATTCAAGGGTATATGCAAATACACGTCACGCCAACGAAGCGCATTGAAGGCAAGACCGAAAAAAAATATCGCGACACAAGGACAAAAGGACTCCCAGGCCCGTCATACGTAACGCGACCGACGTGACATCCAAGATTTTAATAATACTTTTGTGTATTAACATTTGCGGTCCAATGTTTTCTCGGATGCAGGTAAAGGATACATTTTGGAACTTGAAACAAATCGAATGATTCGTCAATCGAGCTCTTCAACAAACAGTGACGTAACCAGGGATTTACATAAAATCAATTGTTAAAAATGACGACAATAAGAATCAAACTCTTCTGATACTGCACGTGTACAAAATACAGGCACGCCGATTTGCGTCAACGATAACATGAATCGAAAAGTGATTCTTTATTTACAGTTTAAAATAAAGAGCAATATTTATTAACTTCGAAAGCCTAATTAGGAAGTGGCAATTACATATTACACAAACCGTACGTACTTACGCACGTACGCACATTCACGCACATGTAGAGAGTAAACGCAGAAACATCTATACACCCTCATCGAAATAGCTGACACGTTTATGTCTTTCAACAGTTAACGCCGAGTTTACGCCCGGTGTATAATTTATAACCGTCCATCTGCTTGCATCGAAACCGTATTTCGTACTGGCTCTCATATCCGGGAACAACGTGAAGTTTCTCGTCTACTTTACGTGTAGTAAGCAGTTGGGAGTAGGCACTGCTTATGAATCAACAGTTCAAAGCGTAACATTTATCATTAAAAAATGAGCTAACATAATAAGAATGCGTTCGTACGAAACTCTAGTCGAGTGAAATAAAATAAAGTTATTCGAATTTACATTTATAACTACGTAGCAACAGATATTTGTGTCCTGACATTGTTGTATTGTAAGGTGTTATATTCATGTCATTATTCACAAAGTTGAGTACTTACTCGAGTAAAAAGAAGAAGTAACGGTTTGATTAATCTTGAAATGAATACTAAATAATGATAAGATTACGTTTAACCTTACAAAAAGTCCATGAAGATCAACCTTCGGGAAGGGGGTCAACCAAAATTTAGTTATAGAGAGATAAAAATTCATAAGGTAGAGTTTTTAAAGTATTAAATTACAATAAATTGGACAAAAGAACTTAACAGCACACAAGGCCGTACGTAACTAGTATGCATGCACCAATAAACACGGCATGACGGATACGTCAAGGGAAACAAAAAAGATCCTATAGTTGAAAACACGATGTAGCACTAACGTGCGGTTTATACCGAACTGAGCATGTACGACAGAGTGCGAACTGCATGTCACATTGAAAACCGCAAGATTAATGCAACGCGAAATGCGAGCGTGAGGTTGCACCGCGTCACAACTGCGCTTCGCATCTTGTTTGTGTTGACAAATGTTTTAAGCTCTGACAATATCTGTGGGAGGATATTTAAGCTGTATAGACAGCAAGTCCGGCAAAGTACAGCCGACGTATATTTTGGCTATTAAAAAACTGTTGCCTTTAGTAAAAGTACTAAAACCAAAACAGTTCTGCGTTATTTAAATCAGTAAACATACTTTGATTACAAAACAATTAAATAGTCTATTTAAATTTGCATTTTTAAATTAAATAATCCAACGATGTAACCCTAAGTAACTAATACAAAAATAAAAACAATAAAATCTTCCAATAAAAGGCCGTGACTATAAATTCAAAATGCCCAAATAAATTCTCTTCAGATAAAGCCGGCAAAAAAATTAAAACACATACAATTACATAATCTAAAATCTTAAAACCGGAATATCGTTTGATCGGTCGAATTTAGCGAATAATCGAGATCGGACAACTGAACAAACATGCGCAAGCATTCTACACGACAGACATTATCAAATTAAGCCATAAATATTCATATCTCACGCATTTTATACAATCTTCCAATTTAAAACACATTTTTCGCATATTATTTTGCAGTGATATCACCTAACCAGTTATCGATAATGTCGAATCGTCTTTACATGATATATTTCTATTCTAAAATAATTCTAGTGAGTTATTTTAATCACCTAACTAAAACGCCGAACTAAACTATAATGACATGCGTTTGTTGCTCTCAATAAATGTGTACATAAACGAATATATCACGTACACAAATATACCTCTACTGCTCTATCTGCTGTATTTATGTTACATTGTACATAGTCTAATATCGCCATTAAGGACCTTAATATTACAATAATTGACTTAATAAAATTAATAGTTTACACAACCATCAATATCTACACTATAATATATGTTAATTTATATCTGCGCCTGCACCCATCTACATATTTATTTTCAAATAGCAACAATCAATTAAAGATTACAAGTTGTTCTTCGTTTAACACGGTAAATTTAAATTCCAGTATTTCTTTATAAACAGGATACATACAAGTAATATAAAACAACAAAGAGTTCTCATCAAACAAGTGAATAGTTAAACGGCTACAAGAAGCGAACGGCTAATTGAAGGGGCTACTTGCAACTTGTTATTGATTCACTTCTCGCGACAAACATGCTAATAATTACATCCAATTAAAACGCATCTTGATTGTTCGTGGAGGTCGATGTTTGTAAGTCAAAGTATTTATTGAGAAGAATCATATAAATTGCATGACGTTATGGATACATCAAATACTTTGTTGTTGTATCTTTGAACACTTGTATTTCGGAATGAATGCGAAATTTTTTTGATTATCACAAATTCTAAATCGGTCTATTTGTTAATTGTACTACTGAACATATCCTAGAATAAATATGTTTACTGTAAAAAACTTAAGTCTATACGAATAATGTAAAGAAAATAAGCGGCAAACCCAATGGCACCTTCTTATAAAAAAATTTAAAATCCTTTTTCATTTCAAATACAAGACAATGACAGGTGTAACATAAAATACTTATACATAAGAAAAGAAAAAGTTTTCGCAGAATATTAAACACACGCGGTAACAAATTCGGATACAGACTGCAGGCTTCTACGTAGTCAAACATTTGTGAGACGTGATGTCACTCCGATGCTTTGTCACGTTGTGAATACAAGTGTCGATGCGAGAAACACAACGATATGAAATAAAAAAGGACACAAAACAAAATGAATTTTACACGCGAACATTATCGGAATAGTTCTAATGCATTAAAACAATCTCTCCATGATCAGTTGCCGGTTACATTGCCTGCCGATTTATAATTTTCGGGTACGATTCAGTTGCAAATACGGCCATACATAAGCCTATTTTACACCAAAACCAAAAGTGATTCTTAATTGGGGATAAATATTTGTGACACATAAAGATCGGTGTGACTAACAATATGTTGTATGTAATAAAATCGTCTAAAACAATTTTCGAAATAATCTTAAAACATTTTAACAAAAGAATCAGGTTTAAACAGGGGAAAATTCTTGTACTTTTGTATTTAACGATATAGTTTTCTTTTAATTTGTAAACCCAATATATATCATATTAATCAAAACAGAATACCTACAACGTCTAACAAATTTTAACTCCATCGCGATTAATTCAATCTGCAGAGCGTACCCGTGTACCTACCTAATCGTCCGTGAAGGTCGCGCTCGGCCACGTGTTCAAATTTGTTTTATGTTTTTGAAAATGACAAACGGTCCTGCCACTCGTCGGTTGGATTAATATTTAGACATTTATATGTTGTTATAAACCGTATGTAATGAATCAAGACTAATTTGGCAGTAGGTATGTTAGCATTTCGCGAAAATACGACCGTAAGTAAATATTAAGTAAGTATTTGTATTGATTTATTTATTAAATGTTCTTTTTTGTTGAATCATCTTTTGAAAAAAGATTTACAAATGTATCAAATCTCATGAAACTTTAATGGTATGGCAAGTTTATCGTGGGTGATAAATCCAATAATTTAAGTAACAAAAATAATAACCAGTTTCTCATCATATAAATATCAATAAATATAATAAACAAAAATTTAGAAGATAGAATATAAGCTATCGTGCAAGCAATCAATCATACTATGCTAAGAAATTGCTTGTTTCACTGAAAACAATTGATCATTGAGTTTAATTAAATGTCAAATTAATCAATAAAAACTCGTAGAATAAAACGGCCATTCGCACTATAATTGAGATGACGGTAACAGAAGCTATACGTTATTAAAGCCAAACAAGTGTGCTAGTCCATGGAACGTCACGCGGTCTTCGTAACCACATGTGCGCAAAAACAACAACAAAAAGAATTAAATATTAACAACAATGAATTTAATAGCGTCCGACCTTATACAGCCTACAAATCTATTAGACAAAGTTTTAGTAGAAGTTGAATTTAATCCCCACGTAGGTACGTATGTTACGTAGTTTTTTGTGATGCAAAATTTACATTCAGTTAGTAGGTACGCTAGATTACAAATTTATTACAGTATCAAACAGCAATGCGGCAATGACTAACCTCAAACGAATCAATTGAGAATCTTCAGATTAACATTATACAATAGTAGTAAAAGATTACAAGTTCCAATTTACAGAGTTACAAAACTTTCTACTAACTATCCATCTACTTTTATCAAGACTTCAATTAATTCGACATGTAAAATGCATGACCTATAACTGATTGTGGTTATAGGGCGGGCGTATCGCATCTTAAACCATAACATCGCCATTCATCACGCAAAAGAATAAAAAGAGTGGTATCAAAACAATATTTGTTCTGCTGAAGACTCGTTCGTTACGGGCAAAGGCACACGAGCCGGTCGAGCCGAGGTGGCGCCGATCCGTCCGTGACTCAGAATTAGGCGTACCATTACCATACCTGCGATCACAATCTACAGATCCCGACCATACTTAATTAAGGCATTCATTTAGGGTGCGAAATGAACGGAAAACCTCACGTGTAATAACACCAGACCCGATGCATTTAATACACTCGTACATTTAGACTGCGCCAGCTCGATACGCTTCGAATTTTACTGTGTAAAATTTTTCATACAAGAAACATGTTTATTAAAAATTAAAGTATAAAACTTTGATTGATTTGCTACCAATATATATATGAAAGTAACTTTTATAAAGCATCAGAACATACTGACCGCTTAGATTAAAATAACAACCACAAATAAGCCAAGGACTAAAAACAACTCAGAAGAAAGTAACAAAACCAAAGTAAGTAATAAACGATAATTTAATATTAATTTATTTTCATTAATTTAGTAAAATTGTAAACCACAATTTTTTTGTTAATATAATATATGAAAATAATTTAAATAGGTAGGCACAGAAAAATTCCGATAGCGATAAAAAAAATATGAAAAAATATTTAAATTATATGGTTACAGTAGCAACCAGCTCTCTCATCGATGACAAGATAGCAAGCCTCGACTTCCTTATCCGTTACGCGATATAATTATCCTAGGAGCGATGTCTAATTTGAATAAAGTACAGGCTGATAAAGTATGCCATAAAATAACTGACATCCTTGGGAAAGATCTAATCGCTCATTAGTAAAGTGGTGCACACAAACCGATAGCCAGTCCAGAATTGAATTTGTGTAATGAAGATATAACGAATATAACGATTCGTTCAATGAGAAATATAAGAGTCGATTAAAGATGTATCTAAATACAAAACCGGTATGAGAGCGGCGATACCGCCATTAATATCTGTTGTAGCATTTACGTTGGAATTCTCTAGAAATTCTCCCGGGTTCCCGCGAAGTTCAGATCGTGACTTCGCGTCGCGTTCGGCGCAATTTGCTTAGCCATACAGTGCCGGTGTGCGCGGCTCTAATCATGTGTAAAATATTGCAGTGCCTCGTCACAGCCGCACGGAATAAAGACGGCACGTCAAAAGTCACGGGGACGGTGTTCGAGATTAATTGACAGCAATAGTCACAGCACGATCGTTGTATTGTCGTCAAGATTTTGTCCAGCGCCGAACGTGATCGTCGAATAATCGATTTTCTTGACTACTCACAAATTTTGGTTTCTTTGGAATAAAGGAGGCAATCGAAATGAAAAAGGTACCACGTAATATAAACAATCGATGGTCATAAACGACAATCGGCATAAAATGGTCGGTTAAATAATCGTCCACACAATTCCCATAAACGCGTGGAGAATCGGCGAGATCAAGTTGAACGCGTGACCTCGAGTCGGGGAGCAACGAGACGGGTGTTAGTACAAGAGACGCGGCGGAGGGCCGAGGGCCCATTAGAACAATAGTAGCGCGCAGAAGCGTGCGATCATAAAGTTACACCTACAATCAACGTGAAGCCATACGAATACCTGACCTGCCCCAACATGGCGTGCCAGGATTATTCAAACCTCAGACTGTGGGCTTTCACACGTTACCCGTCTTTTTTCTCTTTTCCATTATAGCGAATAAGGTTAATACAAAATCATTTTTAATAAATCCTTGATCTCTCTTTAACGCATAGTACGAACACTTTCTAGGTAGTGAATTATAGCACATCTTTCTAATTGGAACAATCAGACATTTTCTTCTTGTAGATTGTAAACTGTAAAGCTAGATTAAACATGTCTACAAATATTAAAAAGCACACGTAGACATGACACATAGACATGTACACAGACACCAAATGTGTTGATGCAAATTGATATTTGGGTGCAAAGGAACATCTCTCTAGTTCTCACTGGCTAAGTCGCTTTGTTCATGGTTTGGAAAGGGAAGGACAAAAAGGTGTTCCCACGCAGAAGCGCCGGTACCGGCGCGGATACGGCGGTTCCGATCGCCGCTTGCACTAATTGAATACATGTTGCTACGGTCAAGGGCACTACACGCCATAGGTTTTGGTAATCCAATTGTTGGCACATTCTATGTTTAGTATTTTTTTAGTAGTTACCAGATCGATCGTGTCTCGAAAGCTGAATCAAATGTTAATGAAGACATGTCCCGCAGTCATTTCTCTAATTGCCATCTGACCCATGGAATGATATGAAAACTAAAAGTTAATACGAGGATCAAGTTCACCATTAACATAAATTGCACTGTAAGATCTAGAAACACTAGTTAATAGAAGGACTCGCAT
>DWJH01000085.1:0-15153 GCA_018248735.1 Tagiades litigiosa | reverse complement strand
ATCAAAAGATGCATACACACCCAACAATCTCATATATCTCGTCCGAACGTCCGGGCCGCAGGCGCAGGATCCAAGCGCCCGGGTTGGCCTTCAGCTGGAAGTAGCCGAGGTTCGCCATCACTATGGTGTCCATGATCTCGGGCTTGTCCCGCGTGCCCAGCACTAGCTGCAGCCCCCGCGGCGGCGTCCCGAGCGTCGTGTCCCACGCGTGGCCCTCCAGTAACAGATATTCCAGCTCGAACTCACTGTCGAATAACAAAAAAAAACGTAAAAATACGTGAATCTGTTTTGTAAGATGTATTTTGTCCGGATCGTATACTAACTTTACGCTCTCTACGAGACACTTGGCCGGCGTGCGCTAATTATACTATTATATACAACCAATTACTCCGTGTGCATGAGCTAATAACCGAAGAGGCCTATGAGGACATACTCCTGCACAAAATATTTATTTGTATATTTTCTTATTATTTTTGTTTTGTTTTTGTTATTATTTATTATTATTTTTGTTTTGTTTTTGCTTATAATTTTAAATTTTTTTTGTTTCAAATGCACTTATGAATTATGTCTTGCCTTGTTAAAAAACGAGTAAAAACCAACCTGTGCACGAGCGACTCGACGTCCGCGAGGCGTATATTGTCCAGGTCGTATACGGACTTGACGCACTCGACGAGCCAGTTGGGCGGCGTGCGCAGCTCCATCGACAGCAGCGGCGCGTGCGGCAGCCTGCGGAAGCGCGCGAGGGGCCCGCCCGCCGCCGCGCCGCCCGCCTCGAACTGCGGCTCCGGCTCCAGCACGTAGCGGTAGAAGCTGAACAAGCAAATGACCGTGACGTTCAGTAGCCACACGAATCTTTATAAATAAAAATGAATGTTTGTCTGTCTGTCTGAGAGTCCTTTATAGAATCGTAAAAATATGCATTTGATCATGTGATGATCTTTAGCAAAGTTGTTATGCATAAGCCAAATAAGATTTTGAGATGGTATTGGATCCGGTAGGTGGCGCTGCTGTCGGCATATCGCTTAGTTTTTCGGGCAGGACGACGTCTGCTGAGACAGCTAGTTTTAAATAAAGAATGAACATTGAATGAGTTATAAGTATTAAATTACTAATCACGGCCTTTAAGCACCGTTTAAGTCAGCTAAGACAAACAATTAGATAAATAATATAAAAAAAAGCAAGACCCAAGCAAGGTGAGGTTAGTCAATGGTACTTGCTTGCAGGAATAGGTGTGGTGGGGGTACTGACGCCATCGAGCACGGATACTACATCTATCACCAATAAATAAGAATATGTTGTGCTTACCTCTTCAGCGGCATATCCGAGTTTTTGTCAGTGGGATTTAGGAAGAGCTTCAAGTGGCAATTGACCACACGCCGCAGTACTAACAGCAAGGGCGCCAGCCGCTGTGCTGCAGTCGACGCCGGGTCCACTACAGCGACGATCTAACGAACATTTAACCTATTTTAACAATTTGGCGTCCGCACATTTCGTAACAATATATTTGGCTTGTCGCCGACCGTTTTTAATATTATCGGGAAAATATAAATTGTTGTTTTACTCATTAACATCGCTTATTCTCATAACTTTTCAAGCCTGTCCTACATCTTTATCCACAAATCAGACACATTTAGGTACGTGCAAATGTATTTGACGTATTTATGTGACATATGTAATTTGTTGATATTCAATTCATGATATTAAAAAAATGCAAAATACAGCTCATGACTCCACAGTGGTGTTGTCGGACGGCATAGTGTAAATACTCTTTTATTACCTCCACTTGTTACAAATCTCAATGCACAAAATATTCATTATATACCACCCATTATACTGTATGCTTTTAAGATATTTTCTGTTATATTTGTTGCATAAAGAATATTTTTTTTTTTTTATTTATTTATCTATTGTAAACCTTTTATTAATATAAAAAAGATTACAAAAGGGTTAAACATAATGCCTTATGGCATTTACTGCCAGTCAACCCTGGGTGGTTTTGAAAATTTGCGGTAGGTTAATATTGTATTGTATAATCAAGTATAATTAAGGAAAAAACAGAGTTTCACTTTACTAAAACATACCTCGACAGCGGCCTCGTTTTGATACATGGGCGGTAGCTCGAGCAGCGAGTGGTCGGTGCGCAGCGTGGCGGGCAGCGCGGTGCGCAGGCGCGGGCTGCGCGCCGACACTACGGCTATCGCTTGTAAGTACTCGTCGTTGGACAACTGCTTGATATCCTCCGCTGTTGATAAAAACGAAGTCATTTTTACTCCTTTCGGGGACTGTACTTTGTCTTGGATGAAAGTTACCATATGTACTTCACTGTACCCCTAAGAATGTGACTGCAAAGTTTCATGGTAACCACTTAAGAATTTACGTCGTAAAAGTTTAAGGAATAAAGTCTATTTATCAATAATCATGTTAGTTAGGATTGCTATAAGTGACCATCAAAATTTATAAATTTGTATTTCGCACACTTACTATCATCATCAAAGTCGATATCATTCTTTGATGGTTTCTTCTTGAACAGTATATCGTTCACTTTATCAGCATACGCTTGATTACTGAATCTGTAATAAATACGTAATTATCAATCATAATCAGAGCAAAGTGAGGGAGTATATGAAATTATTACTTATAAACAAAGATAAGTAGTTACTTGACATTGACTTATTAAACATAGTAGCGATAGGCAGGTTAGTTCGGGTACTTTATTAATAGCCACTGATTACATCAGATAGTGGAACCTGGTATTCAATCGATTGATTTATAGTTGAAGTACATGACATATTACATACACAATATTTAACCTAAATTAGGGCGTCACTTTGAAATCATTATAATAGTCATAAAACTTTAAATATTATCGACAAATCAATTTAAAAGATAATATTAAAAAAAAGGTGAGAAAACAAGAAAATTGTGTAGATATCTTATTACAAGAACCAATTTTAATATTGTAATAATCAGATATCAAAATAATGCAATTATTTAACTCCTATCTTGCATCACGTTTTGTTTTGATCTAGTTAAATAATTTCACTTTCATGTGCATTTCATTATTTGATCTAACAAAACGAATATAGCATGGTAACAGTAAACTGAATTCAAAGTGTACGAATACATTCCGATACACCTTCTATCTGACCGCCATTTTTTCTTTTAATACCAATTCAAATGTGCGTTGTAAAAAGTTTACGCGCGTTGAAGTCTTTAACACGCGCGGACGCTCGTTTTTGAAATGGGCATTTTAGGTTAAATCATTTAAAGAAACATACTTTTTTATTCTGTAATCAATACGGTGTAAAAAGTATGTTTCTTTACATAAAAACACTATTAAATAGAAGTGATTGGATTGGTATGCTCCGAGCCTCAACTTGTCGGGTTGATAGACCCGTGCCCTACGTGACCGTTAATTTACAATCGATGTACAGCGAAGACTGGCTTCAATACATAAGTAGTGACTTCAATACACTGTAGGACACTGATTACTTATTTCTAAGAACAGGAGGTTATAGGATATCCTACATCGAAGGTTTTGGGCAGTCTGTCATTGGCCAATTGAATTTTATGATGTTATTTTAAGTATAATAAAAACAACTGCATAAAGTATGGACATTTTAAGTTGCGTGGCAGTTTGCAACTGGAATTAATAATAATATCAAATAAAACTTACTGTTGCACCTATTGCTTACTTGCTTAGGTGTTCATAATTGTTTATATAAGAAGGTTTTAAGCCATCGATCGAGGGTCAATGACAGATTATTATAATAATAAGATACTGCTTAAAATGTTCTTCGAAATACGGAACCGCCCATGATAGGATCCTACTGGCAGAACTCTATTCAAGTAACGACCGCACCGAACGTTGCTTAAATTATGCGATCGCTTGCGATCAATGCACAACACAGTAGTACTGGGCATTTCAATTTGAATAGTAGCTCGGAATAATGAATGTTATATATTCAAGATCTTTTATTTATTTCTGGCATTCGTGCGTGATTCTAATACTTTCGGTTTTCATTGTTTAAGTTATGTGTATACATATGAAAACATTTAAACTTCTAATCACCGTTATAACATTCTAAATTCATTATATGTACGAGTTAAAAAATAAGTTAGTGGGTGGTGCATATTATCAGTAATAATAATCCGCACGGAGTAAATGTCGTGTAAAGAAGTTGATGTTAATTTTTTATACGTAATTTTTGGTGGCAGAAATTTATCTACGGTACTGTGGGTCAGTCCTAATATAAATAAATAAAATAAATAAATATTTTAACATGATCATAATATATATTAAAAAGTAATAGATTAACGATGTTAAAACACGAGTGTCTGTTTTTTTTGTCTTGAAAAATGTATCTACTGAGGCCTGGTTAATTTAATTAATAAGATTCCTTTCATTTTGTGTTTTTCACCTTCTCAGTTTGAGAAGAGATCTGAGCCCAGGAGTTGCCTAATGATTGGTGTGATGACGATTATGAAATATTGATAAAAAGAAATGAAGTTTATGGTTTAGTACGTTGCCTACGTTAGGATAACTCTTTCGCACGTGCTACAAAAATGTAGAGAACAATTTTTGTTGATACAGCAAGTGCTACAGAAAATATTAATAAGTAACATCTATTTTTGTGGCGATCATAAGATTGCAGATTAAACGGATGCGCAAGTCGGCCGTGGAAAGTGAGCAGTAGTGCGTAAACGGCTCTCCTATGTAGGGTTGCCAACTACGAGCATATGTCACTACATATTATTTCTCAAAGGTATTATTTATTGGTAGCAAATGTCTTCCTTGTTAGTTCCTTAATTAATTATTCAAAACCAATATTTCCCGCTGTTGAGTAAAAATACAAATAGCCGAAACTTACCTGACTGAAATACAAGGAAAATTATCGCACAAATTAATTACTATAGATATAGTTTTGTATTAAAAAAGTAATGCTTTATTGAAATCAAACAATATACTTAACCAATTCTTATGACCGATATACTTTTATCTCGGTTGTTAAATGCTTTCAAGCATTCTAAGTTGTAATAAGTGAGAACAAAGACGTATAAATTAGGTTAACAAGATAAAAACGAGGATAGAGTTATCGATTAATCGTTTGATAAAATTAACACCGCATTGTTAGACTATTGACATGACCTCTCTGCGTTTGGAAATCTCTTTTTGCTAACTCTTTGTACAGCAATAGTTTTATTTGCTTGATTTCGACTAGTACCAATTTTTACCAAAACTATACGAGATATTCTTAAAAAGAATTAAATGCATAGTCCACCTGATATCTGTGGAACAGTAAGACCTAGAGACTTAAAGTCTGACAGGAATATTCTTTCTATTGTGTAAAGATCAGCTAAGAAAGAATTTCGAGCAAATCCTATCCAAAAGGGATTTTTCCGCAAACTGAAAAGTTAGTTAAGTAAAAAAGGTGATAATTAAATAAAATAAACAAAAGACATCTTAATTTTTGGTTTATTATTAAAGAATTAATAAAAAAGAGAATTAGTCTATTAATGATTATACTTGTACATCGTGATACATATAACTATATATAAATAGATTATGTAAGAAACTCCGGCGACAACTAGAAGTCGCAATCAGTTTTAACTGACAACAAGTGGGCGTCACCGCCTCTTCCCTCGAGGTCTTGATAAGTAAGATTGCAATTACAAAATTTATGGACCATCATTTGATCAGATATCACGTAGGGTTCTTACGACGTGTGCTTAAAACAACCAATTAAAAAATACCTCGTTTAATCGCTCCACCCGCGTAAGACTTAAAAAGGATTTTTAATTATCTTACACAAGTAATAAATTAGCTTTCAATTAATAACGAAGGAATAACACTGTCTAAAGATGCCGTCTATACTTAGTACAAAGGGAAGGTACTTAAGCAGACTTAAGAATGAAAATAAAACAAATTCTGCGTAATTTCAGGAAAGTCAGCTGAGCGTTGTGTGCACGAAAGAATTTTATAACCGTTATAGCCATTTCAAAGATTACCTTTATTATGTACCTATAAATAATACTTCTTTGCCTATATTATAATACACAATACATATAATAAACATATTTTTGTATTCATATTGTGTATAGATTTAAAATTATGGCGTATTATCTAAATTTATTTTAAGTGGTCTAGAATAAAAAGCTCCGTTATGATGAAAGCAAAAAATGCGTAAATCGAAATACAATAGTAAATAAAAACCACAATGAATATCTCCTATTGGGATGCAATAAAAACCATTTGAAATCGCTTCTTCATCCATTTGTAAAATTTTAGACAGTTTTTATGTTTAACACTCAGCTCAAATCTCAATATAGCAGAATTGCCGGTTATTTGCACTGTTCATTACGTTATGTTTTAGCATGAGATGGAAAATGTCGAAGTCATGTAAAATGATTAAAACAACTTTTTCGTTTAAAGGAAAATGCATTGTTATTAAGTAATTGTTACATTTTATCTAAATAGTTTTCTACGAAAGTCTTATTAAAAAGGCGAAATTAAAGGCCTTCACTCTATCAATTGGATAGTATAGTAGAAGTTCCAGTTACGTTGAGATAGAGCAATGTTTTGCAGTAAACCGTAAATGGCTTGAACAAAGTTATATGTTCTTGTAAGAAAGCTGTTAAAGAAAGCTTCGACGTAATTTTAGGAAGTTGCATCATGAATCTCAAACTGGTCGACTATGAGAGGTCGGTTACAACTACTCTGCTTCGTTATATGGCATTAAGCCAGTAAACAAGGTGACCGAAACTGATCACTGTCTTTTACATATTAGCAACACCGTAGTCGCCAATTCGTTGGTCTTCCGTTGCTTCAGATGTTTAAAATAGTAAGTTTTAACGCGACTTTAGCCTAATTGACCCCCAATAAGTAAGCTCTACCGCCACAAATTTCATAAATGTATGTGGTTGCTTAAATATTCCTTTTTTTGATTGTTGACAGCCTTATATCTTTTTGGTTTTTAAATGATTTGAAAATTTTAATAATACTAAGTAATATTACATCTTCTTCTTTCTTATAAATAAATATGAATGTTTGTCTGTCTGTCTGTCTGTAAATCATTTAAATAATCGTAAACTATGCATTCGATCATGTGATTATCTTTAGCAAAGTTGTTGTGCATGAACCAAAGAAAGTTTCTGAGTTGGTACTACAATTAGACCCGGTAGCTGGCGCTGCTGTCGACATATCGCTTAAAGCTTTTCCGAGCAGGACGACGTCTGCGGGGACAGCTAGTTAACAATATAATCATGCAAAATTCAGTTGTGAAAAAAAATAATGTTTAATACCAAAAGTCATAGTAACTACATATGTTTAATAATGAGTTTAAAACAACTTCCAACGAATGTAAACAATGAATAAAACTTTTACTCTCTTTAATATAATTAATAACTTTCACATTCTCTGGCAACACGTGCGTATGAAAGGATAATAAATCGTTACTATGATGTGTTATACTAATAATTTATTTAAAATACATAGAATACAATGCGCTAACAACGTAATATCTCATGACAGTCATAGACACGCATTAATTAACGTTTTGATAAATGAAGATCTTGCATATTCGCACAGAAAAATTTCTTATTCATACTGTGTATAATGACACAGTATGAACAAGAAATTTTTCTGTTTTAATTTTTATTCAAAATTCAAATTCAAAATTATTATTTGAATTAATATTCATTATCAAATTTCATCCTCCACAAGGGATCTAAGTACTTATTTACTTTGCATAACCTTGTGATCCGTATCTGGCAGCTGAACTAACGAATCTAAGTATTGTATGGTAATGGAATCCAGTCGCAAATAAATTCAATGTAACTGTTTACAGACAATTTGTTTCAAACGTAGTAAGGTTGATCCTATCGCTGTTTTAACGCTTAGCCACGGGAATACGGCGAACTTCAAGATTGCATTTAGGATACCACAGTTTCCTCGTTTAGAATTTGACGGAATTCAATTAAACTATCTATTATCTCGTTTGAGTAAGTAACGAAGATTTAAACGAGTCATAAATTTTAAAAATACGTTATTAGATTTTATACTTTCACAGTGAATTACAAAGAAGAAGATTTATTTATTACAAGAAAATATTAATATTTATGTGTCTAAGTTGTATTTGTATGACTTGAACATTTATGTGTGTATTATCTAAGTATTATATTATATAAATAAGAATTGGTTATTCAGACATTTTCAGACGGTTGTCCCTATAAACGTCTATTTCCTACTTAGAGCCGAACAAATATTTACATTAATTTACCCCACAATTTTGTAGCCGGAAACGACATAGCATACACTAACAAACGAGTTCACAGAATGAGTGTTATAACTTTATATCAGTCTGACATCGAGGATGTGTGTTACTGGTTTAACGGCATTAAACTTTCTTAGACATGCACGGACTTTTGTTCGCAGAGAAGTAATCTTTTTCACTTTCTCTGGCTTAAGTTACTGCTAATGTTCCATAGAAATATTAACAACACGATTGAACGTTTTGATCTCCGATGGACCATTATCTAAATGTACAATTGCATAGGGCGTTTTCATAGGATTATTAATTACGTTTTTTAAAAGTTTAGACTAGTATAAGAGGAATCATGTGTATGCAAGGTTCATATTAGTGTGTCTTAAAATGATACGACATATGAAAGTGCAGATAAACTTGTAGCTTGTAGTGAAAGTGGCAGCTGCAACTGACGTTTACCGATCAGATTATCCGCGCGTTCTTTGACCACACCGTGGCCGGAGATGATAAATTTACCGATTTATTTATAAATATTTTAATCAATTTAATAAAATGTTTATTGCTTCAATATTTTTAACGAATTAACAATTATTATCTATTCACATCTTCATAAATCTTGACGAGTTCTGAGGAACAAATTTGTTGTGAAAACATTGCATTTAATTAATTAAAATGAATTATATTTGAAGTAGAAATAAAATAAGTAGGAGTAGAAATCGACAACCAATTTAAACATTGTCAAGGTTCCATTTTTGTCCTTCGAAAGTCACAGAATATAGTATTACCCCGTCAAAATGTAAGCGGGTCATTAATGAGTTCAATCACCCGGTTGGCAAATACTAAAATAATGTTTACTTTTGCTACACATTTATAATTTACGATCTTAAAAGGCGGTACATGTTTTTGTAATTCAATAAAAATTAAACAACCTATATTCAGTGTCCTTTCAGGAAGACTTATCTTACGGAAATGTACTCTACATTTTAGCTAATTATTTTTTATGTTGTACATAAGTATCGTATCTGGAAATACATTCAAATTGGGGCTAAAACGATAAATGGTCAACATGTAATAAAAAGAATAAGCTGTTATTAATTACTTTGTCACAAGTTTGGAACGTAATAACGTTTAACGATCAGATTTAGCACCTTCTATTTGCGTATGTAAATATAAAAAGCAAAGCTTCTCACATCAGTTTACTTACATAGTGCAGAGCAACAACATGGAAGCCATTAGCGCTTTCCTTGTATGTATGCGTAGAAATTACGTGCGCAATAAACATTTACTTTAAATGTTACATAATTTGAGCTGCAACCTGTTTGATGGACATGCGGGATCAGTATGTATTAATAAGTTCAAACTTTTACTTTCAACTAGCAACGTTACTCGTGAAGTTATGCAGGCACAAGACTTACGGACTTTTTTAGCTACACAGTATTAAACGTTCTTTTAGTAATGAGTAGAAGATGAACAATCAATGTAACAACTGTCATACTGGAAAGTAAGTAAAGGAGAGCAAAGCCTTATTCCTTAAATGTGAAAGCATGAGGTTTACATTCATAATTCTGTGGAAGATATTGACAGATATAGGTTTTAAAATAGAATAAAATTTAATATGCATATTTTTTTCGTTAGTATTTCAATATGTAAATGTTTATTTATATCACTAAGAATATCTTGATAAAAAATTCAATCAAACTATACAGCCTCGTATCCAAGTAACCAAATACTTACAAGTACCATCATTAACAGTAAAAAGATGTAACTACTCTCTACTGATTTTATCTTGCTGTCGATAAATCGGCATTATAATGCAATATTACCTAATGGAACGAATGATAATCTGCAACCTGTCTATCAAAAGATTATTGGAACATTTTACGTCGCAAAAACTGAAATGTAACGGTAATGAGAGGCACTTTTTATCTATGGTTTTGTAGTTAATTTATGTAATGTTTTGACAGCTCGCATCTTACGAACACTTTATGTAGACTCTTCCTTGTAACTGTCGATCCACTGAAAACAAACAACAAAATAAAACATACTTTGACTTTATTTGACTGTTCACTTTTTATTAATTCATTATACTGTTTATAATTATACAAAGAATTCTTGAATTTTGTTTGTAAAACATGCGTTATTGTATATTGGTAATTCCTAAATAAAATTATTACTTCATCTGAACTTATGTTGTATATATTAAATAAGAAAATATATCCACAAATGACTGCCACTAAAAAAGGCAACGAAACGCTCTCGAATATTTTTTGTCGTATATGAAACTGCGGAAAACTAAGTACAATGTGAAAATAGTGTTTACGTACATTATTTTGTCTATAAAAACTAATATAAGTCCGTCATATGTACAATTTTCGTATGTTACTTTTTTTGTTGCTTTGATATTTAACCATTATGAAAAACTCGTCCAATTATTAAAATCATTAATAAATAATTCATTAATTAATTAACTGAGGGAATAGTGAATTATATTTTTATTTACATTTTCTGATTGTGTATTGAAGTCAGAAATAGACTTCACGTCTACATCACATGGTAAAGTTCTCATAAAGCAGAGGTCAAGAAACGATGATTCTGGTCTTTAATTACATGGGTGACCGCCAGTGGTCATTTGCCGGCAGCATTTCCGTGCCTTAGTAATCTTTATGGTTTTTTACTGTTATGGGCATTGCAAAAAGGCATTCAGTATATATTTTCTTTCATGCATGGCATGCAGTTAACTCAAGATCTGCCCATGCTAACTGTAACAAATATCAAACTGTACCATTGTCTCATTTGAGGTCAGTCACGGCTGTATTACCAATGAGGACTAAGGTTATCGCTGCTTATTCCATTCTAATAATAAAGAAAGAATAAGAAGCAAAAGATTATAAGTCAAATAGTTTTTACCGAGATTGCATTTCGTTGTAAAAGCACATAACACTATTTCAAGAAACTTATAAATACGTGTAAATCCACTAGGACGACAGAGACGTAGTTAATCTGAAGATTTTGCCGTTTTTACATATATTGATTTCATTTTTCTTGACGAATAAAAGAAGAACGTTTAATGCTTTCGGTGAACTCCCTTTATCTATTAAGCACACGCAATAGTTTCATAAAAAAGATAAGAGTCTATTTTGCTTAGACGTATGAGCATTGTCATGTTAAAGACGGACTCACAAATACTAATAACCCGTCATGATGTAACAGTGATAGATTGACATAAAAACCGCGATAAGTTCACATCACTACTTAAACTATATCTATACGGCAAAGGATTTTGATCCTTAATATCGTTGCGGAAATGACATAATCGCTTTCAACCGGGTAAATCTCTCGCCTTGTACTTATAGTAGTCACCGAGGTAACATTGATAAATTGTTTATCATTATTCTGTTAGCTGCGGTTTTTGTTAAGTACTTTAATCAAACACTAAATCTTTATCTGATGTGGCGCTACTTAACGTTGTGAATAAACTAACTAATGCCCCGAATTCGTCATGAGCTGCTGTAAAACTGTAAGCCAATAAAATTAATAGTAAATCGTAATAAATTTAAAGAACTAACGAAACACGCAATACAAAAAATTAAGCATTTTTTATCTTACTGCTGGTCTGGTAATTTATAAAATTTATTGTATTGTTATTAGGACTTTCTTTTTGTATATTATAATATTCAATTTGTTACCATTCTGTAATACATTATTATTGACAGATAAATAAATAATTTTACCAGATTTTGCATTTGCGTGTATAGACACGAATCCTCGAATTCCTTTTCGGTAGCTTGAGTTATATTGCATTTTATTTTTATTTTCACGCATATTCGTAGGTATTACTTACATCACTATGATGTCAATGCCAGAGGGTTAGAGACGGTACAAAAAGACCGAAGCAAAATTGACTTGATTAATTTAAACTCTTCTTATAAGTGAGTGTGGCGGGATATGAAGATATCAGCTAGGCGATCTCCTTTTGATTGGATTCTGATTGACTATTAATTTATTTGTAGTGGATGAGAAGGCCCAAGGCTGCGTTTTAATGAAAAATGTTAGAGGCGAGAAATGATTTTGTATTCATTAGATGACTAAAGAAATGTACGAACATAAGAAATTTGAGTGCAAACCTCTAATTAAGCCGAAGTAGATTAGTCAGCTAGTATGTTGGGTTGGCCATGGTTTGTAAAATCCTAATCTCCCAAAAATCTTTAAAATTATTTTAGTACATAAGTCTGGTTTCTCTGCACGTTACATAATTTACAATAATTAAATAATACGCTCCGGCTCGTTTAATTTTTCACATACACAGCATTCACTAGCGGTAAAATATTTACTTCAGCGTTAATATGCTACATTTTCCTTTTTTTGTGGGAAACTGTTAAGACTCAAATGAGTCTCCATGACTACATGTAACTTAGCTGTATTTTATTCTAGGAACATAATTAAAAGACACCATCGCAAGAAGTACGATCTTTTAAAAAGTGATTATTTAAGCATTGATAAATAAAATTATGGTATGAATTTTAGTGCCTATCGTAATTAGAGAATGAGTATTTAGAACTTACATAAAAAATAACAAAATGCGAAAAATAGGCGTAGGTAGGTAATAAATGTATAATACTTTATTTTCGCCTAAATTAATTATTAACCGATCGTATATTTTAAAAATAACAACACTTTCTTATTCGTTTATATTACTATTCATTCTGTACCACGCTACTATAATACAATGTAATAAAAGTATTACAATGCAGTAAATAATGAAGGGGAAATTTTTAATTTATAGTCAAAAAGCGCAAAAACGCAGGTAATCTTGAAATTGCAAATTTCACATGCAAACAAATATTTATAAGCAAACAAATCCGTGCACATAATTGGACGGAAATGGAGTTTTAACCGTCCTCATTTGTTAAATGGAGGACCGCTGCTATTATCGAATATATTACTGTCGATTTTTATATTTACATAAAACTATTCTTTTAATAAACATGATTATAAATTAAAATTGATGAGTTAGAATTAAGTTCTTGCTATTGGGGAATGGATTTGAGTTTCACTAAATATTCTTTTGAATTTTTTTATTATTTCATTTTTAAAGCATAATACACGATAAAGCATAGTAAGCAAACCAGTATATTATTCAAAATGTTATCTATAAGTATCGCACATGGAATGTCCTTCGTTTTTTATAAGAAGGTTGTGACTTATTAATTGGTTGTTTGACGATGAAGTCCGATTGAAAAAATGTTTTTGATGTAATTTAAATTGCATGAGAGACTACCAACAAAATAACAATAGTGTGTATAATTTGCTGATATGTAATTTGCATATAAAATATTTTATACATAGTTTACAAAGTGGTAATAAACAAACCGATATCTAGATTTAAAAACAATAAAACAATGAGAAGCTGCGGTGACTGACGAGGTCAAAGGGCGAATTCCAAAAACGGCAGTTAAGAGTTGCAATACCTACATATCTACTTAAAGTATACTTTTGAAAATAATATTTTGTCTAAAAGAATAAAAATATAGAAATAGTCGAAAGTTAATGATCAAAAATACGGTCCAAATATCAATGAATCAACAATTTTTACTAAATAATCTCATTAAATTATAAATAAAATATTTTAGTAACTTTATTCAGAATTCTTCACGTCTTGAACCTCGTATTTGAAAGTTAAATAAGAAATCACAAATCTATCACTTAATTTGATACGTGTTATTCATTTCATCGATGCGTACGATTTCATAGCAAATTCTTTTCTTCTATACCCTTACTTGAGCGAGCGGAACCGAGGATGTATGCACAAAAGCCCCATTGTAGAGGACAATCATTACATCACGTGCTGACTTGTTCTATTTCAACATTGTTCTTGCCTGACGTTTCAATTGTGTTCACATTGCATTGAGCACGTAGCTACTATTTACCATAAACAATGTTCGTGAAACAGATAACACATAACCATGTGAGTTTTTACCCCATATATTTGTTGTTTTGAGACAAAAATAGTGAAATTAGTGATATGAAATTGCAATTGACCAGTAATAGTGATTTGATGAAATCTGCTTTCGTCAAGTTTTAAATAACATTTATATATCTATCTAATAGCTCTTCGGCACATATGACTCACCTTAGATTGCCTATATACCTAGATAAATAGCTCATGATATCGTAATGGTACAATTTAGTTACATTTTGAATGATTTTTAGTAAAGTATTAAGTACTGTATTTACCACATACAAAACCTATTTAGTGCAAATGTCGTAAGAAGGTCGTTTTCTTTATGGAAGATGAACAATATTCTTTTGTATTCTGCAATTTGGTTAAGAATTAATGATCATTTTTGTAATACTCAACTGACAGCCTGAGAAATGATTTTTAGAAACAGTTTGTAGTGTTGCAGCGTTAATATAATAGATTCCATGATATTCTACAGAATGTAACAGTTAATAAACTCATGCAAACTTTTAGCAGTACAAGGTCTTTCCCGCGGTATGATTCGACTTGCAGTTTTTAATTATTGTTGTTATAAGACTAGCAAAATCTTCAGAGTTTACCTGTTGTTAAGTGATCAGGAAGTGTTAAGAAAGTAGTAAATATTGATATATCATTACGTATACAAATAGTGAAATTCGTTTGAATGGCGTAGACAATTGTTGATGCAATATATCATAAATCTTAATAAAAAACAATAAACAAACAGTTATGGTATGCAGTTATGTAAATGGAAGTCTATATCGGGCTTGATAATGGAAATCTTAAAACGGATCATGTAATCTTATCTTACATAAGCGTGTAAATACTAGTTCCTAATTTAGAGCCAAAACTTGATTCCAACTATACTTTAAATTTGTGAAGCCCAATCTTGGGTGAGTTCATCTTGTGAGA
>DWJH01000084.1:0-15297 GCA_018248735.1 Tagiades litigiosa | reverse complement strand
CGGAAGTAGTCCATACTGGCAACGTACGGCTTGTCGTGAGATTTCGAAATCCATTTTCGATTGGTTCGATTTCAATTGCGTATTGCGTATAGATATTTTTTTTTTTTATTGGGTATAGAGTAGCAAACGAGCGTACAATTCGCCTTATGTTAAGTGACAACTGCTGCCCACGACAACTGTAACCCGCCTCAAACAGGACGATTGTCCTATAAGAGGCTATTCACAGCTGCGTTGCTACTCCTGAGGACTAAGTTGTTCGCCTCAAATATCCTAGGTATGCGGGCACCCATATACTTTAAACTGAAACACAACTTATAAGTTGCTTCACAGCAGAAATAGGTGTGGTGGTGGTACTGACCCCGTCTAGTCGGGATAGACCCTACCACCACCAAAGATATTAGAGGTTTTTAAATTTAATTTGTCTTTACAATGTTTATCTATGTAATAATCTACACACCTATGTAATGACTCGATTTAACTTAAGTAATCGTACAGTGTTAAATCAGTAGTTGTAAAGACAACATAATATGTTATTTAAAAAAAAGTTTTGATAATTGCACTAGTATAGTTAAATTATAATAATTTAACTTTCGTTGTTCAGTAGCGAATTTATGAGAAAAGGCAATTTGTTTGCGAACCACAACTTTATTACGTGCCTCAGTTTACAGTGAAATATTTTCTAATGTTTTCACCGCAAGCCCTTTGCAAAGTGAAAGCCACACGTATTATTACTATTTGCACACTTAATTTACAAAGCTAACAAGTTGCGCACACAAAATATGCAAAGTTTTCCTTTCACTGCCATTGGAAATTCATAATTTATTATCTTCCTAACAATATCCATCATACATTTTTGTAAAAATAAATTATGCTTACCGGAACTTAGTTCAGGCGTCAAAAGTAGATATTTACAATAACTTACTAGCAAATTTTAATTATATTAGTTTTGTCTGTGAAATTATTGCTACCTGTGTTAACGCATTATCAACATTGAAAATTCAAGGCATTTAATTCAGAATATATTTTTTATAATATATACTGTCATGTCCAAAAAAAAATACTAATACAGACAGATCTATACGGTGCGTAATATTTTTTGTAACTTTTATGTTTTATTTTCAGGTTGGGAGCTTAAGGGTTTACATTGCTACAAATTCTTCAATATCAGACATTCATGGGAGAAAGCAGCGGAATTATGTCGACGGTAAGTTTTTATACATTCTAATAAAACTAGATTTGATTAACATATTAAATGTACTTTCATCGATATCAAAACACTGTTACTAATCGAATAAATAAATAATTTTCTATTTAAATTTTATTTCTAGATACGGAAGCGAACTTATGGTCGTCGACAGTTACACCGAAAACAACATGACAGCTAATATGGTGCCATCTTCTCCTAGCAACAATCACTATTGGTTAGGTCTCGCTACTGTGGATGATCTCCGAACCAATACACTAGAGTCCGCTGCTGGAGCCCTGGTGTCTCAATACGCTGGCTACTGGGACTTGAGACAACCGAACCCGAAGGACGGGGAGTGTGTGGATGTTCATGTCACTTCTGATACTCAGTCATGGGAACTAACCACTTGCGAAACACTTCTCCCTTTCATGTGCAAAGCTAATGCCTGCCCTGCAGGTACGTGTTGTTTTTTTTAATTATAAGGGAAATAATCTATCCCTACAATTCCTACTAAAAGAGCTGTTTCTTGTTTTAAGACTTGATTTACCTTTAATCAAATTAACAACATAAATGTATTAACCAGGCGTATAATGCCGCGGACATCACCAACTTTTGAGTAAAATTAATTTCATGGACAATCACGCTTTAACAGTGTTATAATACCTTTGTTAACTAATTGATTACCTTCTGTTTGTATTGTTAATGAGTTTAAACAATAGCTTAATGCTCGATTTCTTTTTAGGAACCTTCCATTGTTCAAACGGAAGATGCATAAACGCAGCCTTCAAATGCGATAAGCAAGACGATTGTGGTGATGCATCCGACGAAATGGACTGTGCTTCCGAATGTCACTTCTACATGGCCAGCAGTGGGGATGTTGTGGAGAGCCCCAACTATCCTCATAAGTATCCTCCGTTCAGCGAATGTAAATGGACGCTCGAGGGCCCGCAAGGCCAAAATATCGTTTTACAGTTCCAAGATTTTGAAACTGAAAAGTCTTTCGACACTGTTCAAATTCTTGTAGGCGGCAGAACCGAAGACAAATCTGTTAATCTAGCGACGCTATCAGGGAAACAAGATTTATCTAGCAAACTTTACGTTTCCGCTTCAAATTTCATGATTATTAAATTTAGCTCAGATGGGTCGGTTGAGCGGAAAGGTTTCCGCGCTTCTTGGAAGACTGAATCCTCTAACTGTGGCGGTATTCTCAGAGCCACTCCTCAAGGTCAGGTATTGACATCTCCTGGATATCCAAATAGCTATCCTGGTGGGTTAGAATGCATGTACATTATTGAAGCTCAACCAGGAAGAATAGTTTCTTTAGAAATTGAAGATTTTGAACTGGAGATGAACAGAGATTATATAGTGGTCAAAGATGGAAATACGCCATCCAGTCCGGTATTAGCAAGGTTAACAGGTCCTGGGGACGAAAATGATAAAATGGTTATATCTACCACCAACCACCTTTACATGTACTTCCGTACTAGTCTCGGAGATTCGAAAAAGGGCTTTAATATGAGATACTCGCAGGGTTGCAAGGCGACTGTGATTGCAGCAAATGGAACTATAACGTCACCTGCTTATGGTCTGAGTAATTATCCAAACAACCAAGAATGTATGTTTAGAATTAAAAATCCCAATGGTGGGCCGCTTTCGTTGAAATTTGACGAGTTCAATATTCACCCCTCCGACGTAGTACAAGTTTTCGACGGATCGAGTACAAGTGGACTTAGACTGCACTCTGAGAACGGATTTACTGTTAAGCCTAGAATAACACTCACAGCCTCAAGTGGGGAAATGTTAATACGGTTTGTGTCTGATGCACTGCATAATGGAATAGGATGGAAAGCGACGTTCTCAGCAGGTAAGTGTATCGCGGTTTTTAAAGAATTCGAAAAGTTCTACAAAACTAAATAAAAAGACTTTTTTCAACAGCAAATTTATTTTCTGTTCACAGATTGCCCACCCCTTAAATCTGGCATCGGTGCTTTAGCTTCTAACAGAGATACCGCCTTTGGAACGGAAATTACATTTTCATGTCCAATTGGCCAAGAATTTGCAACCGGAAAATCACGCATTACGACGAAATGTTTAGATGGAGGAAAGTGGTCAACAACATACATACCTATTTGTCAAGGTGAGCATAATATATTATAGGAAAAAAGTTAATGTTAACCATTCATCATAACTTTTATTGTATAGAAATTGAAGCATTACTATCATTAAACCCATAATAAAAATCACGTTAACTTATGTTAGACAGATTGAATATAATTACCATGCACAGAAATGGTGTCTTAAAGCAAAGAATTTACTTATAGTATTCCTAATGTGGTAAACAAGTACTTTTTAGATATTTGATATAGTATTAATAAAATAAGTCGCTACTACAAACGATGCTGCTTAGATATTAACATAAGAATTTTTTAAAATTTACAGAAGTATATTGTGGACCAGTACCTCAAATTGATAATGGCTTCTCTATCGGTTCGACAAACGTAACTTATCGCGGTGTAGCCACATACCAATGTTACGCTGGATTTGCTTTTCCGACTGGGCAACCTATTGAAAGGATATCCTGTTTATCCGACGGAAGATGGGAGAGAACGCCAACCTGCCTTGGTATGTACAAAATCGACATATAATCATGTTTCCTATAAAATGAAAGTGCAAAAAAAAATTATTATACTTAGTACATTTATTCAAAAGAAAAAATAACGCAAACCAATTCAAGATAACTTAAAATCATAATTATATTAATGAATAAAATAATAATTAGCACAATACTATCCTTTGCGATTTTTCCAAAGATAGTTACGACTTCTGATATTATTAAACCGACGATATTGCAAGTTTCTTATGAAATAGAACTGTAATTAGCTTGCGGCAAGCCACGGCAATCACATTAGTCCGGCATTATGTGTTTATGGTGCATTAGTAATTGTATTTTGTTAAAATGATAATGGTTTGTACTAATACTTTTTGTTCTAAATTTCAAAGTTCAAAAAATAAAAAAGAAATTATCAATAAAATGTTGAATTACAGCGTCCCAGTGTGTTGCACTTCCGGATGTCTCCCATGCAAATGTAACAATTTTAAACGGTGGTGGCAGAAGCTATGGTACAATCGTACGATATGAGTGCGAACCCGGTTACGTTCGATCTGGTCAACCTGTTCTTCTTTGCATGAGTAACGGAACGTGGTCCGGAGATGTGCCTACATGTTCAAAGGCACTCTGTCCCAAATTCCCTGAAATCAAAAACGGATTCATTGTTGACCAAACGAGAGTTTATATGTTTGGTGATGAAGCTCGAGTTCAGTGTTATAAAGGTAACAAATATAAATTTTAAATTATTTGTTTTACGATTTTTATTTTCACGAAAGCAAACGGGCTTACAGTTAACCAGCTAAATATATCAACTTTGCTCCTGACAACCATAAAATGTCCGAAATCTGGAAAATTGTCCCAGTTCTAGATGGACCCTAGACTTGGCTTGAATAGATATACAAGTTAATTTAAATTTTTTATTTATTTAAGAGAATTATTAATAATGTTCGTATGTCAACTTTATAGGATATAAGCTCAATGGTCCCAGTGTTTTGAAATGTGGTCCAAATCAAGCATTTGATGCCGCTCCAACTTGCGAAGATATTAATGAATGCATCAGCAGTCAATGTGATTCGGCATCAACTGAATGTAAAAACACACAAGGAGGATTTTTCTGTCCTTGTAAACCTGGTTTCGGTCCTAGCTTAGATTGTAGACCTGTTGGAGACCTTGGGTTAATCAACGGTGCTATTCCTGATGAATCAATTACTACATCCACTCCAGAATCTGGATATCACAAGGGAGTAAGTGACACTTTAATAAATATTTTTGACAACTAATAAAAGAACAATACAAATTTAAATTATTTTTTCTTCATTTTAGATGATCCGATTAAACAACGGCGGTGGGTGGTGTGGAAATAATCTTGAAGCTGGAGCAAACTGGATTCTTGTGGATCTAAGAGCACCTACGATAATCCGTGGTTTCCGTACTATGAGTGTTATGCGTGCCGATGGTAACATTGCGTTCACATCCGCAATAAGAATACAGTACACTAACAATTTAACAGATGTTTTCAAAGACTACACTAACCCTGACGGTACGGCAGTTGAATTCCGCATCTTGGAACCCACTTTATCGGTTTTGAATTTGCCAATGCCAATCGAAGCTCAGTTTGTAAAGTTTAAGATTCAAGATTACGTTGGAGCTCCGTGTCTGAAATTAGAAATAATGGGATGTGCAAGGCTAGATTGTGCAGATATTAACGAATGTAGTGAAAACAACGGTGGATGCGATCAAAAATGTATCAATACGTATGTATAAAAATCATAATTTATTGTAAGATACTATTTCTTTACTGGTAATAAATTAATGACGTTAACATTTTGTCAACAGCCCAGGAAATTTCTCATGCGCCTGCAACATTGGATACGAGCTTTATGCATTCAACGGTACAGCTGGCTTCTCTATTGAAAAATCCGAAACTGGAGAGAGAGACGGTGATACTTACCAGAGAAATAAATCATGTGTGCCAATTATGTGCCCTCCATTGGCCCCTCCCGAAAACGGACAACTGCTATCAACAAAGGCATCGTACCACTTTGGAGACGCAGTTCAATTCCAATGTGATTTTGGATATGTTATGTCAGGATTCTCTTCTTTACTTTGTACTTCAAGTGGTACCTGGAACGGAACAGCGCCTGAGTGTCAATGTAAGTTAACAAATCTTTTTTGGTATTTAGTCAGTTATAACATACTTCTATGCTTATAATTTTTCATTTTAATATATTATCAAAAATAACACATTTTATTTTCAGACGCTCGTTGTGTAACATTATCTGATGATAAGAACGACGGCTTAAAGGTTATCAGAGATGATCCTGAAAGTGTCCTGGTACCTTATAGAGATAATGTAACGATTACTTGCACGTCACCAGGACGACAATTAAGAAATACTGTAACTTCCCCATTCCGACAGTGTGTATATGATCCAAAACCTGTAAGTATTTAAAACTTGTATTATAATGTCAAACATGCTTATAAGTGTTGTGTTTCTTATTCAATTAAATTATTTTTAGGGCCTTCCCGATTATTGGCTTTCTGGAGCTCAACCACAATGTCCACGCAAAGATTGTGGCGTTCCTATGCCAACTCCGGGTGCTGAATATGGTCAATATCTCGATACAAGATATCAAAGTTCGTTCTTTTTTGGATGCCAAAACACATTTAAACTCGCTGGACAAACAAGCAAACACGATAATGTAGTCAGGTGTCAAGGAAATGGCATTTGGGATTTCGGAGACTTACGATGCGAAGGACCAGTCTGTGAAGACCCAGGAAGACCTGCGGATGGCTATCAAATTGCTAGAAGCTACGAACAAGGCTCTGAAGTTCTGTTTGGATGTTCTAGACCTGGTTATATTTTAATCAATCCAAGGCCTATAACATGTATGCGTGAACCAGAATGTAAAGTCATAAGGCCGCTTGGGCTAGCATCTGGAAGAATACCTGATTCTGCAATCAATGCCACATCTGAAAGGCCAAATTATGAGGCAAAGAATATCAGGCTAAATTCAGTAACAGGCTGGTGTGGAAAAACAGAAGCTTTCACTTATGTCAGTGTTGACCTAGGAAAGGTGTACAGAGTAAAGGCTATTCTTGTCAAAGGCGTTGTTACATCAGACATAGTTGGACGACCGACAGAAATTAGATTCTTCTACAAGCAAGCTGAAAACGAAAACTATGTTGTATACTTCCCTAACTTCAACTTGACAATGAGGGACCCAGGCAATTACGGAGAATTAGCAATGATAACTCTGCCAAAATATGTTCAGGCTAGGTTTGTTATCTTAGGCATCGTGAGCTTTATGGACAACGCTTGCCTGAAGTTTGAACTTATGGGATGTGACGAACCATCTGTAGAGCCATTATTAGGTTATGATTACGGATATTCACCATGCGTTGGTAAGTAAAGAATGTGCAATTCGTAAAAAAAGTTCTTCATTAATTCATTAACTTTGTATTTAACTCGATGGTTTTATTCCAGATAATGAACCACCAGTGTTTCAAAACTGCCCTCAACAACCAATTGTCGTACAAACCGATGTCAACGGAGGGCTTTTACCTGTAAACTTTACAGAACCAACTGCAATTGATAATTCAGGTGCTATTGCCCGATTAGATGTTACACCTAAACATTTTAGAACTCCAATCCAAGTATTCCACAATATGGTAGTGAGATACGTAGCATTTGACTTTGACGGCAATGTTGCCATTTGCGAAGTGAATATAACAGTACCAGATTATACACCTCCTAGACTTAACTGTCCTCAAAGTTACGTTATAGAGTTAGTGGACAAACAAGATAGTTATTCGGTTAATTTCAATGAAACTAGACGACGAATCAATGCGACAGATGCATCCGGAGAAGTATTTTTGAAGTTTATCCCAGAAAGGGCAGTAATTCCCATACGCGGTTATGAAAATGTTACAGTTGTTGCTTCCGATAAATATGGAAATAAAGCTCAATGTCACTTCCAAGTAAGTTTTTTTTTTAACAAATTTATTATTGATATGGAAAACATTTGAATATTGCTTAAAATACTATTCCTTTATTTCTCAGGTATCCGTACAAGCCACACCATGCGTAGACTGGGAACTTATGCCACCAGCTCACGGTGCTTTGAACTGCCTTCCTGGAGATAGAGGAATTCAATGCATTGCTACCTGTAGTCCCGGGTTCCGTTTTACAGATGGTGAACCTGTGAAAACCTTTGTTTGCGAAACCAAACGCCAATGGGTACCCACTGCAGTAGTGCCAGATTGTGTCTCAGAAAGTAAGCTTCTAAATTATTTCCGTCATCATATAAATCATTTTATTTTTTTAATATTTGTATTTTTACTAAATACTTATTTTGTTCTAGATACTCAACAGGCCGCATACCATGTCGTTGCAAGTGTTCAATACCGTGCTCTGGGAGCTGTATCAAATGCTTGTTTACCGCAGTACAAGGATCTCCTAGCGCAATATGATAACATATTAAATGAAAGACTATCACAGCGTTGTTCAGCAGTCAACGTGAATATAAATGTAACATTCGTAAAAGCTATGCCAAGTTTGCTCGATGAAAACGTTGTTAAGATGGACTTCATATTAGCTATTACACCAGCTATAAGACAAACACAACTTTATGATCTTTGTGGTTCAACTCTGAACCTGATATTTGACTTATCGGTTCCATATGCTAGTGCGCTTATCGAACCAGTGCTTAACGTATCATCCATTGGTAATCAGTGCCCACCATTAAGAGCAATAAGAAGTTCTATTTCTAGAGGATTTACTTGCAGCGTTGGTGAAGTTCTAAACATGGACACGAACGATGTCCCTCGGTGCTGTAAGTATTGATAATACTTAAACATTGACAAGCTCTACAGTGCTAGAAACGGCTTATAATTACTAAACAATTATTTTTATTTTACAGTACATTGCCCTGCTGGAACATTTGCTGGAGAGAAACAAAAGAGCTGTACAATGTGTCCAAGAGGATACTTCCAAAATCAAGCTCGTCAAGGCTCATGTCTAAAATGTCCGCAAGGAACTTTCACACGAGAAGAAGGCTCGAAAGATATAACAGATTGTATACCAGTTTGTGGTTATGGTACATATTCTCCTACTGGTTTAGTTCCATGCCTAGAATGTCCAAGAAATAGTTACACAGGTGAACCACCTGTTGGAGGATTCAAAGATTGCCAAGCTTGTCCCGTTAATACTTTCACTTACCAACCTGCGGCGCCTGGAAGGGATAAATGTAGGGCAAAATGTTCACCAGGATCATACTCACCAACTGGTTTAGCTCCATGTTCGCAATGTCCAAGAAATTTCTATCAAAATTTAATAGGCCAGAATTTATGTATGGAATGCCCTACAAACATGAAAACCGTAGGAACTGGCACAACTGGATTAGAAGATTGTTTACCTGTTGAATGTTCAAACAGTGCCTGCCAACATGGTGGACTTTGTGTACCCAAAGGTCACGGTATTCAATGCTACTGCCCAGCTGGATTCTCTGGACGGCGATGTGAAATCGATATCGATGAGTGTGAAAGTCAACCTTGTTACAACGGTGGAACATGTATCGATTTACCGCAAGGATACAGATGTTCCTGTCCTACAGGATACGGAGGTATTAATTGCGGAGAAGAAAGGTCTGATGGCAGAAATGATACTTGTCCCGAGCGTGCTATGTGCAAGGATGAGCCTGGATATAATAACTTCACGTGGTTAGGTAGGCCTGGCTATACTGGAATTGACTGCGATATTACGGTAAGTGCATAGACACATATGAATAGCTATGTGATTATGTAAACTAGTTGTATATTAAATAACTTATCAAATATGTCATTATAATGATAAAGAAAGATATACTTTTTCTTACGTCCTGTTATTTTTTAGATTGATCCCTGTTCTGCCAATGGAAATCCTTGCAACAATGGTGCTTCTTGTATTGCTTTACAACAAGGCAGATTCAAATGTGAATGTCTACCCGGATGGGAAGGTCAACTGTGTGAATTGAATACTGACGATTGTATAGAGAAACCTTGTTTACTTGGTGCACCCTGTACGGATCTAGTTAACGATTTCAGCTGTACTTGCCCGCCTGGTTTTACAGGAAAACGTTGTCATGAAAAGATAAACTTATGTTCAAATGAGCCTTGTAAGCATGGTATTTGTGTCGACAAACTTTTTACCCACCAATGTATTTGTGACCCTGGTTGGTCTGGGCCTTCATGTGATATAAATATCAATGAATGTGTTATTTCACCATGTGAAAATGGTGGCCGCTGTATTGATGGTATTGATGATTTCACATGCAATTGTGAAGCTGGCTATACAGGAAAAAGATGCCAACACACAATTGACGACTGTGCCTCCGATCCATGCCAGAATGGTGCTACATGTGTAGATCAAATAGATGGATTTATTTGCAAATGTCGTCCAGGATTTTTAGGACTTCAATGTGAAACAGCTATTGACGAATGTTTAAATGAGCCTTGCAATCCCGCTGGCAAAGAACAGTGTGTGGATCTAGATAACAAATATCAATGCGTATGCCGCGAAGGTTTTACAGGAGAAATGTGTGAAACAAATATTGATGATTGTGCTTCGAACCCGTGTTATAATGGGGCTTCTTGTAAGGATGAAATTGGAGACTACAAATGTGTTTGTCAACCAGGATGGACCGGCAAGCGTTGTGAAAGAGATATAGGAAATTGTATGAATAGACCCTGTCAAAACAATGCCAATTGTATTGATCTATTCCAAGATTACTTCTGCGTGTAAGCATCAAATACTTTATATTTACACTTGATTAATCTTATTTTAATCTATGCGGTAATTTAATATTATCAATTTTTATAGGTGTCCAAGTGGAACGGATGGAAAACAATGCGAAACTGCGCCAGAAAGATGTATCGGCAGCCCATGCATGCATGGAGGCAAATGTCAAGATTTTGGTTCCGGCTTAAACTGCACTTGTTCTCAAGATTATACTGGTATTGGATGTCAATACGAATTTGATGCATGTGATGCCGGTCTTTGTCAAAATGGTGCTACATGTATTGATGAAGGTGAAGGTTATTCATGCATCTGTGCCCCAGGCTTTCAAGGAAAGAATTGTGATGAGGACATTATCGACTGCAAAGACAACTCGTGCCCACCATCTGCAACTTGTATTGATTTACCTGGTAGATTCTACTGTCAATGCCCATTTAATCTTACTGGAGATGACTGTAGAAAAAGTAAGTTATAAGAATCATATCTGTTTTAGGCTTCATTTAGCATTTAACAAAATTCTCATTCTTGAAATGTTTTCTTTCAGCAATCAGCGTAGACTACGATCTTTACTTCAGCGATCCGTTACGTTCAAGTGCCGCTCAAGTTGTGCCTTTTGATACTGGATCTGCGAACAGCTTGACCATAGCTTTGTGGGTGCAATATACACAACAAGACGAGGGTGGCATCTTCTTTACAGCATATGGCGTGAGGTAAGACGTTAATTTTTTTATGATAATAACTATTGTCTGATCCATGTATTTTCGTTGTCAATGTTTACAGTGTTATTTTATTTCTAGCAACTCCCGTATAGCCCTTAACAGAAGAACAATCATACAAGCGCACTCCAGTGGCGTTCAAGTATCGCTTTTCCCTGAACTCCAGGATGTTTATCTAAGTTTTGGTGAATTTGCAACAGTCAATGATGGTCAATGGCACCACGTAGCCTTGGTCTGGGATGGCAGCAACGGTGGTGAATTAACGCTTATCGCAGAAGGATTAATAGCCAGCAAGATTGAAGGTTATGGCAGCGGCAAGACACTACCACAATAGTAAGTTTTGATTTAATTTACAACGTCAATTTAACATACTCCAAAAAGATATTATATTAAATTTTTACGTACTATTACAGCGTTTGGGTCACATTAGGCAAACCCCAGTCAGACAATCCTAAAGCATACACGGAATCTGGCTTCCAAGGACACTTAACGAAAGTACAAATATGGAATCGAGCATTGGACGTAACTAATGAAATCCAGAAACAAGTCCGTGACTGTAGAACTGAACCTGTACTGTACAGTGGTTTGGTTCTTACTTGGGCTGGGTATGAAGATGTTGTAGGAGGTGTAGAAAGAATAGTGCCATCACACTGCGGCCAAAGGGTATGTCCCAATGGTTACACTGGTGCAAAATGTCAGCAACTACAAGTAGACAAAGAAGCCCCCCGGGTAGAGCGATGCCCAGGAGATTTATGGATTATTGGCAAGAACGGATCCTCTATAGTCAACTGGGACATGCCAGTATTTAGTGATAACGTAGAAGTTGTAAAAATTGTTGAGAAATCAGGTCACAAACCTGGACAAAACCTTGCATGGGGTGCATACGACATTGCATATATTGCATACGATGCTGCAGGAAATGCTGCTACGTGTACCTTTAAAGCTACTGTGTTATGTGAGTTTATATTTATTCACTTTGAACATTTCTTTAACAAAACCGTAAGAAAATAACGAATCCTAACTTCTTTATGTCTTTTTTCAGCTGAATTCTGTCCATCTCTTCCTGACCCACTGGGAGGTTACCAGTCGTGCCGTGATTGGGGTGCGGGAGGTCAATTCAAGGTCTGTGAGATCGCATGTCGCGACGGTCTCAGGTTCTCACAACCGGTACCACCGTTCTACACTTGTGGTGCTGAAGGGTTCTGGCGACCGACGAATGATCCCAGCTTGCCGCTTGTTTATCCCGCATGTTCACGTAAGTATATTTTTGTAAGGATATATTCAGCTCAGCTTTTCCTTATAGTAGCAAACAAATAAGTAAAGTAGAATAAGTGAACACGTCGTTCTAAATGTCCTGAAGTGATCTGACGAACCGAGGGTCCAATTTCCGGTCAAGGCGAACTTATTTTTACACAGTAATATGTCTTTGCGGATATTGAGTTTTCGTGGTATGCTGTACGCCTAAACCACCTGTGATAAAGGGAACACAATGCGAGAAAGAGTAATGATACAATTGTATATATGTACGAGGCGTATATTTAACAGATATATTTTCTTATACAGCTGCCTCACCAGCTCAGCGTGTCTTCAAAATCTCAATGCTGTTCCCAAGTTCGGTACTTTGCAATGATGCCGGTCAAGCAGTTTTACGCCAGAAAGTTCGAGGTGCCATCAATCAGCTCAATAGAGACTGGAACTTCTGCTCGTATGCAGTTGACGGTAAGTGTTCCCGTACATGGTAATATTACATACTAGCTATGCCCGCGACTTCGTCCGTATTCAAGGAAATAAAAAAAAAAATTAAATGAAAAATTAAAAGTAGCCTATGTCCATTCTCAGGCTTTAGACTCATTTAAATCGGTTCAGTATATTTGTCGTGAAAGTGCGACAGACAGACAAAGTTATTTTCGCATTTACAATAATAGACCCTAAGGATTAAAAACATTTGTTATTTTGGCTTAATATTAAAAAGTAAAATGGTTAAATATATTTTTAGGATGGGCTGTTTAATATAAATAAAATTGTTGTCACAGGTACTCGCGAATGTAAAGAATTGGATATCAACGTTAAGTGTGACCATCGTGCTAACTCTCGTCAAACAAGACAGGTTTCATCCCTACCACCAGCTAAGACTGAAGACACCTATGTTCTTGATGCTATTATACCTGTTGAAGAGTAAGTATATCTTATTTGCAACCCCATTTATGCACTTTTGTATCCCGTTAGCAAAAGCTTCGTGTAGGAAATAGAAAGAGAAAGAAGGAGAAAAAAAACCCATTTATGCAATATCTTGTTTATATCATACACAAATTATTTCGAATATGTATCATCAATGGCGTGAAATGACAATGCCGCTCTTAAGAATTTGCTTATAATAATTGCTTATAAACACAGCCTAAGTCACAAAAACTTGTTATTTAGAAAAAATATCTTTAAAAATCATTTTCTACATTAGGTACCTATATGTTTCCTATGACTAATATATTTTTACAGTCGGTCATTTTCTTCATTTGATACATTTAAAGCTTTTTTTAGTATATAACTTGGATTCAAAGAGCCATTGTTATCTCCGCAAACTATACAAGGTGACGGAGTAAGGATAGTAAAGTGCCTTATTCTTGTATATGCACATTAACTCATACTACAATATTCGTGTACTTGGTCACCAAATTTTTACCGTTGATAAATTGTTTATGTACTATGTTTAGTAGCACAACCGGTGTGGAGAAATAGTGATGGGTAACTAAGCTAAATTCGTAGCGTTAACTCAATAACTATTTCATTATTTTATTGCGATAACGCACAGAGATAATTCAAAATTGCGACATTTTATTATAATGAAAGGTTCTTTACATGAAACGTGTGACACAGTTACGTGTAAGCCTGAAGCTAATACAATTTTACAAATACGAGTTAACGCATCAGTTATTTGAACTGTGCTAAATAGCGCGGTGTTACCCATCTCTATTGAGATCAGAATGGCATGTTTCTTCAACACATTGCATGTATTTCGTATTGCACCTAGGACACGAAGCAGCCGAGAGGGCAGACAGGCGGGCGACACATACAGCGTCGAGATCGCATTTCCCGCTGTCAAGTAAGTTTGTGTGCACAAGAGCACTTCGGCACTATTTATGTTAATTACAAATAATATTCCGCGCGCGTGCTTCTTGATGCTTAGTCTGTTAGTGTTGTTCTATTGTTGATTTAGGCATTATATCAGCGATGTATTTTACTTCAAAATAACTTCAAATAAACTATAAAACACCTAGCGATATGTTCAATAAGAGCGCCGTGAACTTGTAAGTTTGCAAAAATATTTGAAATTTGTATAACTAAAGAACTATATTTAACTCTTACAAAATCTACTTACCAATGTTTTTATTCATATTAATTTTCATGTGACAAAAATAGTATAGGCAAATGTAAACAGTAATATGATAATTTGATATTTATTATTTTACCTCTAGATCATCTAAACTAATACGGAATTGCTCACAAAAGATAAAACTCTTCTATAAGATGCGACAGCACACAGCAATGAGACGGAACACATTAGGAACTTAGTGTAAACATAGGAAATGGCTGAACTCATCTAAGTGTTAATTTCCCCGCTGGGAATTTAATCAAAAACATATGCATGCTAATGAGGATTAACGTTACAGCGACCCAGTAATCCACGGCGGGAACAACGAACGATCCACCGTACAAAGATTACTGGAGAAACTCATTCTTGAGGACGAACAATTCGACGTGCGAAACATTTTGCCGAACACTGTTCCCGACCCGGCGAGTTTGCAATTGGTTTCCGACTACGCGTGCCCGATGGGACAAGTTGTTATGGCACCCGACTGCGGTTAGCATTTTACGAGCTTTTATTTTACTTTTATTGTTCTTATGTAAACTGTCCTTTTGTTGTGTCATGATGTTAGAGAAGGAATGACTTCAGGAGAAGTAATTCTCCGCAAGAACCGCAAAGGACAAACGTATTTATAGTGTATTACGGTGAAGT